>JAZBGY010000546.1:27077-52900 GCA_037414755.1 Lydus trimaculatus | reverse complement strand
ATACAAGAATTCGATAGAAGAAAAAGTTGAATAATTATAATAATCGTGACGAAAGAAATAAAATTAGATAGTTTGTATATAAATATAATTAAAAGCCGGACCCCATTATCTGTCTCTATCTCTCCATTACACAGACAGGTGTGTAACATGTTGTCTGATTGGTAAGCCTGAGGCACCTTAATCCACTCAAGACATCTCATTGGTCGTTTATCTTTTTTGTTTTACAGATTACACACCATCTTGTAAGTTGATTACTGCTACTATTCCTCTTCTTCCATCTTTATTGCTGTTGCTGCTGTAATTTTTTATCACTGCACTCAACAAAAAAAAAAAACAACTAAATGATGATGATTTCGTGGAAAAAATTGTGTGAAAACACCAAGACGATTTCACCCCCATATCTTGCTGATAGCAGATGTTCTCGGCACGTATTGTTGTTGCCCGGCGGGATAGCTTTGTTAAAATACCCCTAGAAGCACACCTCTACATACTGTTAAACTCTCACAAATCTAGATAGCTTTGCAAAATAATTAAACCCGGGAGAGACAAAAAAATATATGAATTTGCAACTAATTGTAGCTCATTAGATTTGTGCTATTATACATTATAGAGATGGGAATAGTTGTAGACGACCACCCTCTAAGCTAGATGACACAGTTAATCAGGTGATAACACTTGAAATATTTAATTTGTACCGTATTGTCTCCAACAATGTCCTCGAATTATTGAATAGCTAGTCATCAAGTTGGCACGTGCCTTGATGTTATGTAGGTTAACCATCATCATCATCATCATCATCAACAACAAGACAACATCACCCTATTCCACTACAAAAATAATCATTTTTTTGCCTACATGAGAATACAATAACGACATCAAGACAAAATCAAAAAAAAAAAAAAAATTGTCTATTTTTCTCAATATAACAAGACAGACACAATTCGCTCTTGTCAAAGACGACTAGATTAACTTTTGGACTTAAAAGATATTTATCTCTGGCAGGTATATCGTTGAGGCGGCTATGAAAGTGTCCGTATAGATGTTTGTTATTTCAAGTATTTCTTTTGTCACGATAGATGATCTTATTATCACCATTATTATTATTTTATCATAAACGATAATCGTTTAGTATTATTATTATTATTTAATAATGATTTGATCAAGACTGCTGTGTGTGTAGAAATTAGCGGAAACAAAACACTAACGATAGAAAACAAAAGAATAACATTTATGTATATACATGGCCTACCTGATGATAGTGTTGATGGTATAGTTTTATGATTGGGACACCTATAACCAACAACTCTTTTACGATTGTTCTTAAAATAGAGAATATAAGGAATAATAAAATTAGATGAGTTGAGATCGTAAAATAAATCAACAACAACACTATTTCTAACCTATAAAAATGTTGAATATCTTCTATGCCTCATCGTTAATAACAATAAAGTTTAGGAGAGGAAAATTTTCTTTAGAAAAATCCCAAACTTGACCAAACTAGGAGAAGGGAATCTATTAAAAAATTATAAATACACAAGACCAATCCAGTTGGCATAATTTACAACTGTCTAACATATACATATAGAAAACAAGTCGTCGTTGTGATCAGGGGAAAAAAAACAAAAATTATTCAAAATTATTCAAATGAAACAGACAAAGATGGATGATATGATGCGTTTGAAGATTGAAAATTGGAGAAAGATGGTAGATACAAAACAGACATATATAGTGAAATATGAAAACCGTAAAAAATATGACAAACGTTTTTATAACCTTCTTTTGTTATAATGTTCATTTTTTTCCTTTTCATCTTCTTTTTCTTCAATATTTTTTTTTTGGGTTATTTTTAATAAATTTTGATTGTAGAATTGAGATAAGGGCGCCAAAGCCTATATATGTGAATTATTGGTATTTTTTTATTATTATTATTATAAATAAAAGGAGATAGGTAGATATAGGTATTGGAGAAAAAGAACGATTCCGAATGGAATTTATGTTGTTGTTGTTGTTGTTACGCCCCCATATCAAATCAGTTTCTATTGTCATTGTAATATGTGAGGGGTTGAAGGTGTCAGGTGAGGGTTGATACACACACACACACACATATATATTTTCAACAAATATAAGAATATTTTCGCAATTTAATCCGGAAAAATCTCCACTATATTTGATTATATTTATTTTTAGCTTTATTATTGTATAGACGAAATTAAAAATCTGCCCCTGATCTTCATTTAATTAAATTATTTGACAGACATGTTTGTTCGTACGTAAGCTTATAAGGGATTTCACTTTTACTATATAATCTATATGTATGGTATAGACCCATGCAAACACCCTTTTTACATAGAATGACATACATAAATTACTAGAAAATCGTATAGAGGGTGGTGTGATAGATCACCAACGTTACCACCACATTAAAGAGTTATTAAGATTGTAGTTGAATTTTCATTATTCTGTACTGAATAATACATTTAACAGGGGGTGAATATAAGTATATAGTAAAGATGAAAAGTTTTCTCTATTATTATTATTATTATTAATCAAGTAGGCAAGCAGCTCATTTCCGTTCCGCTACAATAATACCAATTTCAAGTTTATTCAACAATCGAGAACAGGTGTATCTCTACCGTTGTAATGGACACGGTGTCGTAAAGATGATCAAAATTATAAATTTGAAATGATACGCCACTGTCTCAAAGGTTTGATTATAACAAAGAAAGCAAAGCCACCCTCGATCTGTCTACATTTCATGAAACAAATGATTGTTATTTTTTTTTATTATTTTTGTTTGAGAACAATTTATCATTCTGACACCTGTAATTCGGGAAAAGGTCGTAGAACAATATACAAATTTATACAAAAAATCGTAGAAATCTAGTGACATCTGTTGATTTTCATTTGTTTCTGTTTGTTGTAGACAAAGTCGACGTGATTTCGTGTTCCAAACTGATAATAATTGAATATTTCTGATAGATATAACAACATTTTAGTTGAAGAGATGGTGGATGCCAGACTTTATGACAGGATGGTTTTAAATAAATTGAAAAGTTGTATACGACTTTCTTTTTTTTTTTTGTTTTTTTTGACGGTTTCTTCAATTTTCTTATATGCACTCACAATCAAATCATGCCATTCAGCCTACTGTCTTTACTTGTTGTTGTTGTTGTTGTTGTTGTGTCTGTTTCTTGCAGAATTACTTTTGTTTATTTCTATTTTTATTATTTTATTCCATTTCATTTCAATACTACGCCATATTTGTTCTTGTGTTGTTGTTGTTGTTGGTGATGGTGGTGTTTGCGTGTCTCAAACACATTAAAATCAAGAAAAACAAATTAACAACGAACCAATATTTTTACTACCTTCATCATAATATGTAGATGAATCAAAAGAAAAAAAACGACAAGTAAAATAACATAGTTGGCCATGATTTATAATATAAAATACATATAGAAAGAATTTCAATTATTTTATTGGTTAAAATTGAAACAATTGCTACATTTATCCCCCTTCCCCACTTTATATCTAGCAATGACAACAAATCGATGTGGATCAATTCCACCAATATAATTGATTGAATTAACAATACCGCCCATTTTAATTGTGTCCGCCTTCTCTACCATTTTTTGCTAGAAATTCTAAATTTTCTATCCATTAATCTTGTAATTCGTGGAAGAAGAAGAAGAAGAAGAAGTAGAAAAAAATCATTAATTTTAATGACGCCATAATGTCTACGAAAATTTGTGCAAATTGTGTGGTTTTCAAAACTTATAATCGAATTCTTTTCAATGGTTGCCATTGTTTGAAATTTAGGAAACCACACACACACGCATAAAAAAAGCGAAAGATCAAAATCAAAACACCTGTAGATTGTGTTAAAATTTACCTTTTACACAATAGTAATAATAATAATAACAATAATAGAACAATAGAGAGGCTTTTAGAAGAAAAATGATATTATTTTTTTAAAACAACTTATCAATCAAACAAAAGATAAATGTTGTTACCTATCTAGCGTGAGAAGGTAGATAGAAGGGAAATTCTGAACTATATTGAAGAAAAATAAGGTACGGTTTGGTTTGATTGATTACAAATAACGGGCAATATTTCTATTACGAAATGGCGTCAAATGTCAGACAATCATAAAAATCATAGCCTACTATTTTCAATAATTTAAACAAAAATTAAATTAAAAATCGGGGAATTATCAAATAATTTCTTTGAGGTGTAAAATTCTATTTTAGAACAATCAACCTGCAGTTTAATATTAGTGTTTCTAGTTGCAATTAAAACAATACATCACCACATCCACCGATTAGATATGCCATCATTAAAACAAGTGAACAGCGTGTAACAGACACAGTTAGAATTTCTTATTATTAATAACTTGAATGTTCTAAATTTTAATCTAATATCTATCTCTATTTCTGTATAGTTCTATCCTATACTTTTCACAACTATATCTAATTTCATTACTTCTAATAAATAATAAAGGTGCGCGTCTTTTATTTATTTATGTATGTATTCCTTGTATATGTGTATGTGTTTTTGTTGCTATAACCATAATCTAATTAACATGTTTTTAATTGCATGAACGCCGACTTTGTTTTAATATTGCTTTAACAGTTTTAATGAAATCATCCCCAAGGGGTAGATAGCGATATGTTTTAATAACCCACCCTACAATGTGTTAGTGTCAGCATTACAACAACAACAACAATTGGGGGATGTTTACAACCCCTTTAACAACATACAGTACCAAAATCAAATTATTGTAACCGCGATTCATTTTTATTTATTATAAATTATAAAAAATATAGTTTCAGGGAATTTTATTGCGTTCAATTGGTAGTACCTAAATGTAATGAAAGTAGCCAACATGTAAAAATACTGTTTGTGTGTGTGTATTTTTATTGGCCATGAGTATAGGTGTAGATTATTGATGTGGAACGCCACTGGATTCCATAGGGGCACTGTAGGGGGTGCGTATATTACACACAGTACATCCAACTATTCAATTTACTCATAAGTGAATTGTCATTTGTTTTTATCGTCACCAATAACAGACGACGACTAGACGGTAAATAAATAAGAGACGAGAATATTCCCATTTTTTTTTCTCCTACACTTTTCAACAAACAAACAGAAATATAGCAAATTAAACGTAGACTCTCGTTTATTCACGATTTGTTGTAAAACAATACGGCTGTATTTTAAAATTTGCTCCCTTAAACAACGACACTGTAATCTTATCACACAAATCACAATTACAAGCCTTTTAACTAATCCGACTTTGATTGAAAGTTGGGTTTTTTTTTTTTTTGGTTGTTTGTTGTTTCGGCAGGGTGACACGCGTTTAACAGTCACAGAGAGGGTAGTAATAGTCAATTGGGTAACGTAGTATTTAACAAGTTTACAGGCGGCTGAAAACAAACAGGGGATTATTGCGGATGAAATCGATTAATCACATCGGATTTTAAATGAAATTGATTAAAAATTAAAGCAGTTAGATGAATAAATCAGTTTTATAATGCATTAAACAAAAATTGTTGGTTATATTTGAAAAAATTTTCAAAATTTTCAAAAACTTTATAAATTATTCGAACACAAGATGGCATTAGTAAACATCCGTTTCAAATGAGTCGATAATTCAGTTTAGTTCATCAATAAAATTGGTATTTACCAACATTAATAGATGGCGTTGTATTACAAATCTATTGTCTAGTTTTAAGTTGGTAGCAATTTATCCTCTATAAGTTGGTAATCTTGATTTTCGAAAAACGTCAAATTATGTTGTACTAGATTGATTATTGTTATAATTTACATTTAACATTAATTATTATTAATAAAAGACACTCAAGGTAGGTTATTTGAGATTAATCAATTAATTCATTAATTAATTGATTAAAATTGGTATAATTTATGTAGATGTCTTCAAATACTAGTCCATCTCATTATCCAGAAGATGCGTTCATTAACGATGCTAATTTTACAGTTCAAATTAATGAAAGAATGAAAGTACCCAGCAAAATCAGCTTCAATACAGATAATTTGAATGGTAGCGATCAAAATGGATGGATTCAAGGTAATATTAATATGCAAGTACCGGACAGAATATTAGTAGCTGGCCAGCACCAACATATCGGTATTTGATTCATTTATAATCACCCAGATTTATTATTAATTGGTTTTAAAATATGAAATTTTATGTAACGTATTATAGGGACAAGAGCACCACCACGTGAAATAATCTTTGATAATTCTTTAATACCAACAGATCCGTTCCCGAATGATGTACGTGTAGCAACACCACCAAGAACATTAACATTAGACAAATATCCATTTCCTGGTTTAGAAGAATTAGATGAACCGGAAATTGTTGATCAATTACCAGTTGCAAATTTATATAATCGAAATAATGATACTGGATTAAGTGATTTATCACATAGAGATATATCACAACGTGGTGATGTTGGTGATAAATTAACAGCAACTGAAGAGATTTTACATTTACGTAGACAAATGGCGAAATTAAATCGTCGTGTTATGGCATTAGAAGTGGAGAATTTGAATCGTACACAAAAAGAGAAGTTTTTAATTGGTTTTGGTGTTGCTTATATTTTATTAAAAATGATCATTTGGTTGAATCGTGATTAAATTTATTTAAAATTGTTTATTTAGTTAGTATTAGAGGTGTAAATGATTTTTTTTTTTTTTTGAATTATTGGTTTATTTCTGTTTATATTCATCTACAGTTATATTTAAAAAATAAATTAAACAATTTAGTCGAAATCCATTTGTGATGTTGCTATTTCAACATCACGACATTTTGAATTTTGTAATTCACGACGTATTTCCGACGTGATTTGTTTATGTTCATGTTTCTTCAACAATTCCAATAAATTCTCTTTCTGTTCACTAGATATATCCGATTTATAACGTTGTACAAATGTTAATAAAGCTTGATGCCATAATACAGGTAATTCACGTGTATCGAAACGGAAACGTAAAAAATGGAAAACAACACCATCAATAACACGATATGGTAATGCGTATTTTTTATCGAAAAATAAACGTAAAAATATCGAATTAGCACCATTATAATCCATTTCGGCAATTTTCAATATTGCCGCCGATGATGGTAGAACAGGTATTGAATTTTTTGCAATTACCGAACCAATAATTATAGCTTCACGTAATGTACAATTACCACTCTCACATAACGGTAATAATATACCTTTCATGAATGCTTTCGGTTTATATAAAGCTTTACGTAATGCTTGATATAAATGGAAATTTAAACGTTTATATTCTAAAAGATCATCACGTAAACGTGGTAATAGAACTAAATAGAAGAAACGTTGACATAGATTCTCTTTTAGATTTGATGTAAATATTCTGGTAGCTTGATACATTGCAGCAGCTGACCAACTATTTGGATTTGTTAAATATAGCATTTGTTCCCAATTACGTAATGTTGGTATAATTTTAAAACATTTCGGTATTTTACCGCTACGATATTGTTTCAATATATTACCAACAGATTCATACATTTGTCTAACTTTTGGATCGATCTCTTCTAATTGTAAAAAATCGTTATTATCACTGAATTGTGTATTTAATTCGGTTTGTTTTTCTGTTAATTTCTCCATAATTATATCGGCTAACATACGACGTGGTTGTGGATTGCTACTCATAAATCTTTCGATTGCTCTTTCATCTTCAGCATTTATTTGAATATTTTCATAGAATGTATCATTGTCTAATTGTGCTCGTCTTAAATCATCATCATTGTCACTATCACTATTATCATTATCATCAAGTTTTGGTAATTTGATTTGTTTTGTTGTTGTTGGAACATCATAAGTTTCATTGTTTAATTCTCGTAATTGTTCACGTGCAGTTGATAGAATTTTTCTCGATAAATTCGGATTAACATACTGTAAAAAAAAAACAATTGTTTAAATAATTGTTTTGATGAAAATTATTGTAAATATTGACCTGTTCATCATCATCTTTTCGTAAACGGATTTTATTTCGGTTTTTACTTTTTACAAATTTGGTTTCTTCAATTTGTTGATCTAATGGTATTTTTTGTCCAATTTGTGATGATTTTGCCTTCTTTACTTTACCCATTTTTTTTTCTGTTTTTGGCTTTAATTTCAAATTACACGTGCCTTAACATAAACGTCAAAATAACATAACCTATATTGACAGTTTTGACAAATTACGACTACCAACCGTGTAATATGGAAGTATCTATTAAAGTCACTGAACTACATACATACTTGGCATGTATAATCGGCGAACACAAAAAGAAACAGACAACGTGAGAGTATACTTTTCTCTGTTTCACATCATTCTAAATGTACCTCTCATACATACTTTACTGAAAAAATAGATCGCTTTTCTAATCCAGTTCACTTTTGCGGTAATAAATTTACAATTTATTAATATTGTGACACCCAAAGACTAATTAACCAGTGCTTATCAGTTCGTAACTGTTCCGGAAACAATACAAAATGACAAAGCCCTGAAAAAAATGAGATTTTTTCTAAAGAGAGCCTGTATGACAATACTTTTGGCGCATTTTGCGGTATTTTGGGGTATTTCTGGTTCTAAATATAAATATAATTTGAATGTAAGATGAAACAAAAATTTTGCAAGAATTATCAGCTTCAAGCCTCGTTCAGACTTTTCAAGTTGCTTGAATTCAACTAACTTGAAACCACTTGACAAGTGTGAACTTAATTTTTACTTGACTTGAAATATTTGTTCAAGTTTGTTTCAAGTGAAGTAGAGTTCCTTTCAACTTTTTGCTTGACTTGAACAGACTTGAATCTCAATTTGAAATGTGTGAACTGCTTTCCGTACGTGGAAGTAAATCAAAGCCAGCTATGTGAATATGACAAATAAATTTATGTTAGATACTGAAAAAACAACCCATTCGATGACATTCTATTTGTTTACTTGATTCAATTGACTTGTTTATATGTGAACACAAACTTGAATGTTGAATGCCAGTTACTTAAATTCAAGTAACTTGAAAAGTCTGAACGAGGCTTTAGTGTTTTGTTGGTGGTTTGGAGTGCAACGCATGACAATTAGTCGCAATAGATTCAAGTGAATGGTGATTTTAACTAACGGTATTCCTACAATTTCTATTTTCCTCAATTTTATTTAAAATAAAAGTAATCGTCGGGGAATTAGAAGAGAACACTACTAAATATAGGTTCTAATAGTTATTATTCCATACAAAATTTCATTGATCAGTTAGTTAAAATACCCTGTTAGCTGTTAGGGCTGATTCGATTTCGACCTTATCCATTTGAATCATCATTGGAAATATGCAGGGTCTGTAAACTCTATACTTGGGAAAATGAAACCGCGTTTTTGGAAGTTCTTCCAAACCATGATGTCCACCAGGTGGCGCTTTCAGCGAATTATAGACTGACAGTTGAGAATTTGACAGTAATGTCATAAATAAATATTGTAAATCAAACAGAAAGTCAACATATAAAGTAAAAACTGCTTTTTTTATGTTGAATTTTTTGTTTATGGAAGAGTCAACACAGATAGTTGACTTCCTTTTCCATAATATTTTCCTAGTTTTAAATCCAATCTTTTTATTGGAATAAAATACTTTTTTTATAATGACAAAGTACATATACATATCAAGAAATACACGAAATATCCAATATATCGATCAGTGCATCAACTAAATTTTTGTAATTGTAACGTTCCCCATTGGAAACTGAAGATCGAATGGGCAAATTGCAATTACATCTCTTTAGTTTATGCATCTGATAACTAAATTCAATGTAGTCAATATGGTTTTGATTTGAATTTGCCGCTTAAAAGTTCTTCCACTATATTTATGTCGCTAGATGGAGCCAAAAACACAGTTTCCCCTAAATCTAGGGAGATTTCATTCTATTTAAGTTATCTATGGAAATATGTATAGAGTTCAGTGATCAGAGAATCTGTGTTTACCAGTGTCGCCAATGGTAGCGAAATTCCACTATTTATTTTGCACCTAATTTTATGGTTTAAAATCAATAAATTTCGGCAAATTTTACAAAAATGAGGCTATACTTTCTATATATTGTCAAAAAATTATTTAATCAAGTGTATGTTACAAAATTCTTGCTTGAATAACACAAAACTATTTGAATATAGAGGAATTTGTAGCTTATTAGTTGGCAGTACTTTTACTAACCTCAAAAATTTGTTGATCTGTCAACGCTACTATTTGTTATTACTTTTCTGAATTGTTGAACTATCTAATGAAGAAAACAACCATGACGTGGAGGACTTGTTTTTCGTGTGGTGCTAGAAGTAATAAAGATGAAACTTCTACAAGAGCTTACCACAGGTATTTACCACCAATCAATGAATTCAACAAAATTATCAACATTTTTCTGTCTAGGTTCCCCAAAGACACAACAGTACGTTCAAAATGGTTAAAATTCTTTAATTTAAACGAAACGGATAAAGTTGATACATTGTTTATATGTTCTGCACATTTTACAACAAATGATTATACACAACGACAAGGTAACGATACAGGAATACAAAGATTAAAACGACGAGCTATACCGTCTGTGAAGATTAAACGTTTGAAAAAAACGAAAAATTACTCGATTCAAGAATTGAAAATTGAAGAAACTTTCGTATCACCACATTATTTATTAGATGATGGTGCAGCATGCTTGGAAGATTCACCAATACGAGTAGAAGATCCATTAGCACAAACAGGTAGTAACAATTAAAATAAAAACATCAAATGTATTCTATTGAGCTTTACAGGAAATTTAGCGGAAGATGATCATGCAACATCGGAAGGAATTCGAAGGAATTTCCAAATATTGCTGGATCAAATCAATAAAAAGGATGAAATTATTGTAAGTTATCGACGGAAAAATAAGAAACTTCAAAACGAATTGGATACGCTTTATCAGTTGTTATCACAGTTACAGAAAAGCAAATGTATCACACAAGACGGTGAGCGGTTATTGAATGAACATTTCAAAAGTAAAATAAACGATGAGAATTGATTTTTTTGTTTTTCTATACAAATTGTTGCTTATATAAAACTATAATAATAATAATTATAATACAAAATATGATATAGATTAAGTCGATTTTAACTTCATTTTCGAGAATTCTTCACCCAACAATTTCATAACATCCGAATGTTTCAAATCGGGTGCTTTAAATTCGGCATATTTCTCTTTAACAAATAATGCAAAACCTGTTGGTGGTTTTTTTGGTGTTGTTGGTACTGATTTAATTTCACCAGTTTTTGTTGTTTTATTAATTAAAACTTCAAATTCACCATAACAATAACCACAACGTTTACGTGTTAAATTTAATGATTTTGTATGTCTACCAAAACTATATGAACATTTCTTACAACGATATGTATATTTCGTATTTAATGCATAATTATGACAAATTCGAATTGGAGGTAATTCTGGGAATGTTGTCATCGCTTTTGTTACCCTAAAAATTTTTGTAGAATTATAACAAAAAATTTAAAATATGTAATAATTATACCAATTCTTCCAATGTTCGTCATGACCGTTTGATATTTGATTAACAATCCAGGTAGCTGCATGACACATTTCATGTATTAAAGTATCTCTTAAGCGATCAGGTGAATCTAATACTTTCGTTGATAATTCAATGATAGCTTTACGTTCAATTTTACCATCAGTATGTGTGACTTTTTTACAACGACAACGTCCTGCCGTATGTGTTAAACGACTATTCCATTCGACTTTAGTCGTTTCGGGTATTGCACAGTTAAACACTTCTTTATTGTATAATTTAAACAAGCGTTCAGTGAGGTCGTTTTTGTATTTTTTGAAATTATTGCGGAATATACGTACAGAAGCATGACACGCATCTATCGGTATGTTTTCTAAAAACCAAAAATATTAAATTCGGAAATTTTTTGATAAATCAAAAAAAAAAATACTTGATAGAGATTCAAGGAAACTGTAACAACCGTCTCTTGTTGTTGTTGTTTTTGTTGTTTTGGGTGTGTGTGTCGGTAGCCAATCATTCGATGTTTCTTTATCATCTTCAATGTTTCCATCATCGTCAATATCATCGAAATGTAATTTCCTTGCAATTGGTGATTTCTGTGAATCACTATCTGATTCAGAATCACAAACTTTCTTTAAACTTTCCACCCATGGTGATAATATTAATTTTTCATTAATACGATTCTCTTGTATTGTACGTAATAGAGTTTTGGGTTTTTCAATTTCATTATCTTGATATGGATTTTTATAAATTGGTGATTTTTTTCTTTTCGGTTTCTTCTCTGATACTGCTTTAGTTTTCTTGTTATTACTATTATTATTATTATTGTTAGGTTTTGTTAAAATTTTCGTATCAGATGATATCAGAACTTTATCTTTATTCTTCCTCCAACTATCACCATACAAACTATCCAAGAAACTTTCAATATCTTGGTTGGATGGTGTTGATATGCATGGACTTAACAAATCTTTCTTTTTTAATGGTGATGTGGTTAGAGTCTCTTCGATTTTTAATTTGAATGAATCACCTAAACTATCCTGATCTACGTCAATTTTTTTATTATCATTTTTAGTATCTGTTGTTGTTGTTGTTATCAAACTGTCTGCAATAATATCACCTTTTTGTTCTTCATCATTTGATAACGTATCAGTATCGGTTAGGGGTATTTGTGATTTTTTTCGAAATAATTGATCAAATCTGGGTATAAGTCCATTTTGTGATGTTGAATTCATTGCTATTTTTATACCAGATTTTTTATAACCTGGATTACTACCACCACTTATTGTTGATAATTCACTAAATAATGTTAATCGTTGTGTTGTTGTTGTTGTGGTATTATTGTTTATTTCAATTAACCATTTGCATATTTCTAAATTTTTATGTCGTACAGAAATAACATTTTCATTGGTGATTTTCTTTAAATTTGTCTCCCTTAAACTTAATCTGTTATTACTTAAGGTTTCACTCCCAACAATATTCTCATCATTGTCATCGTTATCACTATCTGTGATGATTAAAGGTGTTTTATTAAGAATTTTTACATTTTCTTCATTACCATCACTACTACTACAACTATCAATTACAATTATATCGTCTTTTTGTTTTTCAATTGGTAATGAAGATCGTCGTAATGGTTTTCTTAGTGCTAATACTGTTGGAGCTAAAAATCGAACATTATATATAATTACACTTTTTAAACAATTGTATAGAATTATGTACATTTTTTAAGACGTTTGCCTTTTTTCGTATTTTTGGGCGACATAGTACTTTTTAAATCTATCGATAAATTCATGATTAAATAAATGGAAATAATTGAAATGACACCACCATACATATAACAACACAGAATACAAATAAATAAGAAAATTTGAAAACATTCAAATAACGGTCAAAAATCAACGTCACCAACTGTAAAACTAAAAGTCACTAAAGATCTCATTTAATTATATTAAGCCTTGTCTACACCGAGACGTTAGTTGTGTTCTTTCGCTCTGCGTTCAATCGGATCAGGTGGTTTTCTTTCGGATCTTGGTATTGTGTCAAAACGAATCATGATCCGTAATCCCCCTACCCCTCTGGAACATGAAATTTTTGTGATTCGATAAATGGATCATGATTGAATAAAGTAGAGATTGCGCCTGTTTGTACGAAACTATTTATGTATGGGCGGTATTTTGCACACTCCAGTCATTGGAAATGAAGTTTGAGGTTATGATTATCGTTATATTTATATATAGCGTGTAATGTTCTAAACCGACAGAAAAAGTTGTTTTCTTCAACCTGGATCGAATCACGATTAAGAGATCATGATTCCAAAATCATGATCCGAAACTATGAACGAAATAACACAGTTATTATCTACACGTCACCGCGGATTTGCTTCGTATTGATAAGTAAATGTTTGGCATATTTGTTATGAACAAAAGCAAATCAACTAATCATGAATGATGTCAAAGAATACATAGTCCATAGAAGCTCATAAGTCCAATTTTTGTGACCCATGTAAACCTTAGTACCTACCCTGAAACTCAGGGAGCGACACTTGTTCAATGTCGGTAATTAAGGTGATTACTACTGATTACCAATAGAACTCAGTAGCAGTCGCTGGCAGTCAATCATGTATTTTAAGGCCAGAATTTATTTTTTTATTACTTTTATTAGTTTTCATTTTTCAAATAATTTTGACTGTCCATTAGGCCAATTAGGCCATGACTGACTGTCAGCGACTGATGGGGACTGCTACTGACAAGGAGTTCTATTGATTGTAATTACCTTAATTACTGACATTGAACAAGTGTCGCCCTCGGATTTTCAGGGTAGGTACTAAGATTTACATGGGTCACTAAAATTGGACTTATAAGCTTCTATGGACTATGTATTCTTTGATGATGTCTACATTTCGCTTGCAATATTCCTCTGACGTATGTTTATCTACCACTCTCACATAGAACAAGTCGTAAACGTTGCTTGGACATTGAGGCAGCATACGCAACGGTTCACTGCACTATATACCGCAAAAATCTTCGAAATAGATACATTGCTGAAAAACAAACATTAACCAATCTTATGGCCTAAAAATAAGTTGAAGTGAGATGGAAACAACATAGATGATGTTTCTGTCAATCTCACTTCAACTTATGTGAAAGACGTAAAACTGCTTAATGCTTGTTTTCCCCTATGTACCTATTTCGAAGATTCTTCCGCTATATATCCGGGTACACATATAATAAACTAACAAAGGAAAGGAATGTATAGAGATGTGTTAAAATGAACATGGACGAACATTATGGTGGAGTCGTTTTCCATATATCTGTTCGCGTTTGTTTGTTTTTTTTTCAACATGGTAAATTAAGCCGGTGCTATAAACATTTCCATTCAAAAATGCTAGAGACCAAGGGCGCTCACAGGGGGGGCATAGGGGTCATGTGTCCACCCCTGGATTTGCCCAATTGTAAGATAAAGAGAATGAAAACATTTAAAATGCCTAAATTTTTGTTTCGTCTAAGTATTTTTGCAATGTTATTATAAACAAATACAGGGATAATAGTAGCGATAGAAAATATTCTAATTTCATTGGCCCCCCTTCTGCGGGCGCCCTTGCTAGAGACCATCGTTGTAGTTCGTTCGTTAGATGTGAACCCGGCTTAACGTCGCCAAATGTAACCAGACATACAATAATTCGTTACCAAAATGGTTGATAGACAAACTATAAACAGTAACGTAACAATTAGTTGGAACTGTCCGAAATCACTAAAAACAAAATGAATTGAAACATATGTACAGTTCAAAGATGATGTTTATATTATAAATGCATATTTGTTAAGCATCCATTTATAATTATCTAATATTTATCGTTTATTTAGAAGAAATGTATCTACTACTGAGTACCGACGCTACTGAAATATTAGATGTCAAATTTCAACCAATCAAATTTCAAAACGGCACATCAAGTTGCTTTTTCTGAAAAAAATAAAAAAACGTCAAAATTGGCCTAAATGTTGTTGTTTATTATTTGTTGTTGATACATGTGAGGTGTGTCTGGATATATCTACAGGTATTCATAAACAAAACAGACAGGTTAATTAGTTTTGAAAATGAACGTGTGTCGAATGTGTGATTTTGAAATAAAATCCGACTCATATGAGAATATTTTCAATGAAAACCTTGATCCACCAATATGGAAAATAATTAATGATTTAGCAAATTTAACAGTAATCAACCGATCATAATTGTTTTTATTAATTATAATTTAATAAAATTGTATTTTTTTAGATATTGGAGAGTGATCCATATACGAAAATTGTGTGTTTACAATGTTTTGGTCAATTACAACAATTTCATATATTTCGAAAAATCGTTTTATTTACAGACTGGAAAATCCGGCATACTAATACTGATAACAACAATGATAATGATGTAGAAAATCTAGATAACAATATTCAAACAGAAACCGAACATTATATCTTAGAAGAAGAAGACGAAAAAGTAGAAATTGAAGAATGTCATTTAAAAATTGGTACAAAAACAATCATTTATTCTGATAAATAGATAATACCAAATAATCATGCTTTTTTAGATAATTTATATTATTCAGATACTGATAGTACTGATACTGAAATACTTAATGAAAATGGTATAAATTATAGTCATATTGATGAAGATATTTGTGATGTTCCTAATAGCAAACTCCTACAATTAGTTGAAGAGGTTGAAGCGGATAATGGCAATGATCATCAAAGATCTTGTTCACCTATTGAGTTAAGAAGTGAAGATTTTGCTTTAGTTGAAGAAGCCAAAGAAATTGATGATGAACACGATAAAACGATTAGTGATGATCATCAAGCGATTATTAATGATCAAAATGAAACAAATATCAACGAAGACTTTACAGATAATACAGATACAGTTGGTGATAGCATTGTTAACAATGACAATAGTATTACAACTGATAATGGGAATCATAGTGATGATGACCAAAACGGGAGAAATTGCATTGAGGCAACAGTTGACGATAATCGAAAATTTCTAAATTCTGACAATAGTTCTACTGATAAATCCAATTTAGGCAGACATTTAAGATCAAATACTATTGAAAATCAATGTAATGTTTATAATCAAACATTCACAACTCGATTCACTTATCGTAAACATTTAAAACAACATCTACAACGTACTGATTCAAAGCTAAAAACCAATAAAAGTCGATACCAATGTAATCATTGTAATAAACAATTTTCATATAAACGTAGTTTAGAAAAACATTTAAAATTGCATATTGATAAACAGCGTTCAAATAACAATAAAATGTCATACCAGTGTGATATTTGCCAAAAAAAGTTTTTATATCAGTCCAATTTAACTTACCATTTGAGACAACATACAGGCGAGAAACCGTTCAAATGTAACGTTTGTAAGCGAGAATTTGCTGTAAATTGTAATTTAAAAATTCATTTAAGAGTACATACCGGTGAAAAACCGTATAATTGTAATCATTGTGATAGAAAATTCACACAAAAATGTAATTTATTTAAACATTTACAATCTGTTAATAGAAAACGATTTTCAAATAAACATCAATTGAGTGTACATTCAAAAATGCATAAGAAATCTTATCAGTGTGATATTTGTGATAAAAAATATACACAAAAATGTAGTCTAGTTACACACAAAAGATTGCATATAGATGTAAACACATTCAAATGTAACATTTGTAATAAAACGTTTTCAAGTAGTAGTAGTTTAGTTATCCATAAGAGGATTCATACCGGTGAAAAACCATTCAAATGTAACATTTGTAATCAAACATTTTCACGGAAAGATGTATTAAAAATTCATTCAAGACAGCATACTGTTGTAAATCCAAATGAACGTCAATTCAGTGTACACTCGAAATCTTTCCAATGTAACATTTGTAATAGAAAATTTTCATATAAATGTAATCTAGCTGTTCACAGGAAAGTACATACAGGTGTAGAACTATTCAAATGTAACATTTGTAATCAAACATTTTCACGGAAAGATCTATTACAAATTCATCTACGACAGCATACTGCTGATAACCAAAATGATCGTCAATTGAGTGTAGATTTGAAATCTTATCAGTGTGACATTTGTAATAAAAAATTTTCACAAAGAGGTAATCTAATTTGTCATTGGAGGATACATACCGGTGAAAAACCATTTAAATGTAACATTTGTAATAAAGCATTTTCACAGAAAGGTAATCTAGTTACCCATATGAGGGTACATCGAATTGAGAAATCATTTAAATGTAATAGTTGTGATGAAAAATTTCCACGAAGAGATCTATTAAGAATACATTTAAGAGTGCATACTGTTGAGAAACATTTAAATGGACATGTAATTGTTGCACATAGTGATGAGTATAAATGTACGATTTGTGAAAAATTATTTACAAATAAACGTCAATTGAGTATACATTCAAAGGTACACTCGAAATCATCTTATTATCAATGTGGTATTTGTGAAAAAACGTTTTTGTATAAAAACAGTTTAACAACTCACATGAAAATACATACAGGTGTAAAACCATATCATTGTAATATTTGTGGTAAAAATTTTCCAGAAAGGTATACTTTTCGATATCATTTAAAACGGGATCATGATAAAGAGGATCTTCAATGAAATATTTTTTTAATAAAGTTTAAATTAAATTATAATTTGTTTCTTCATTTATTCTATTAGGCTCCTCGTACACGGGCAGACTTATTTGTGGCTGATTAAAAACCTACGTCACTTTGTAGTCTTTTTTGAGTCACCGCACATACATATTAGTTAGGGATCCAGTACACGAGCGGTAGGCAACGCGTAAGCGATCAGGAGATTTCGATTAACATTTTATATACAGGTTTGGGCAGAAGTCCCGGAACGCTCAAATATCTCCGAATTTCGTAAAGTTAAAGATCTGAATTTTTGCAGATAGTAAATTTCAGTTATGATCTATTGATCTAGGGTATTTTGGTGAACTTAGCACTTCCGCTTCAACCGGAAGTAGCTGTCAACTTGCTTATTTTGAATAAAATGCTATATTTTTTTGGGCATTTTTGAATTCTATATATTAATCTTGATTATACTGTATTAGGGTACCCTATACGTATCTAGAACCGTTTGTGAGATATTACAGTTTTTTCTGTTTTCATTTCCATTAAACTTGATACAGCCCAAGTACACTTTGTGATATAACGAGAATTGATATTTCAAAAATTAATTTCATTTCCGAGTGAAAGTTGGTTATTGGATACAAAACGGCACTTAATGCCCTTTTTTATGAACTACACTAACAATAAGATAACTACTTCAGAACTTTATGTAGAGCGCCCTAGGACCACTGAATCATAAATTCATACAGAAGTGTCGCGTCTGACGGTCTCTCTGATCTTGCATGCGTTTCTCCATTGTTCTTCAAATATCAGTCCCTTTAAATTGATTGTGTGGTTGGTCTGTGTTGGTCGAATATATGACGGTGTATTAACTCTTCAAATACAAACGATGGGTTAGCCATGGTAATACAAAACTGTATGGTAAAATTGGGTAGAAATCAGCTGGTAGACATTTAAATTTGTTGTATCTTACGTTCTCTCTATAATCTTGATTTCTCTTTCCAAGCATCTTATCTCTATAAATGTATAATCTGTGCCTGGACCAGCTGATGTTGATCACAATAGCCGATAGTAGAGTAGCACTAATAGCAGTGGTGATTCTAACTTACTCTTGTATGGGAATTTGAATTTTGGTGGAGGCGCCGGGATTTGCGGATGGGGTATTTCTCCCTATTACTGTTAACAATGAACACAATTTATAATATATTAAAGTATGAAATAGAGCAACTCAATTTGCTGATCGTGGACGCCGAAATTAGCTGTTTTGGCTACAGTTTTCTATATAAATTTGACAACAATGTTATATTGGTAGAATCTTGGAAATAGGTACATTGCTGAAAAACAAGCATTAACCAGTATTACGTTTTTGACATAAGTTGAAGTGAGATCGAGAGAAACACCATCTGAGCGCGTGTTTTGTTTCCATCTCACTTCAACTTATTTGTAAGCCATAAAATTGGTTAATGCTTGTTTTTCAGCAATGTACCTATTTCGATGATTTTTGCGGTATGTTGGCAACAAATTCTCGTGATATTTGTTCAAGTTTGTTGCTTTGTTTCATTTATTATGCAGTAAATGACGTCACTGACTAAAGCATGTCTTGTCATGTAAAAAGAAAGCGGGTTGACAATGAGCGTTTTCACATTTACCAATACGACAACGACACCGATATCGGTGGACTCGTAATCGCATGTAAATAAATGGGAATGCTTTCACACTCGCCGATATATCGGTACCGTGTCGTTACAGGCAACGATGTATCGGCAGGTAGCAGTCTCTTCACTTGTGTCGTCGGCCGACTTGAAGTGTCGTTGTTTGTTTTTTATGAGTGGTGTGATATTTTTTTGCAAAAATGGACGTTTCTGGACGACAACTGTATGTGTCGTGTCGGTTGCAGTGTGCAAATGTATCGCCGATATCGTGTCGGTATCGGCACTGTCCTGATATCGCTGTCGTTGTCGTGCCGGTGCCGTGTCGGTAAATGTGAAAACGCCCAATGGCATATGTTTCAATTTTGTTTGATTTGTGCTCGTTCAAAAGGAATTAATGCATAATGTAGAGAGTTCAAAGAAGGCGGGTGTAAAGTTTAAATTTACCGTCGAAGTCGGTTACAGTGCCATCTACCGATTGGACCGTCGTTTCTCATTTGCATGGTTGTGTATAGTCTGTTAAGTGACTTAAAAAATCCAATAAAATAAAAATTATCACAGTAGATACAACAGCAAAGGACTTAATGGATATGGTTAAAAAATTTATCGTGACGACAACCTGTCGAGATATATTTCTTTAAACACCCAAAGCAGGTAGTTTTGAGTATTCGACTTGTTCAAAAATGTCGTGATGGGAAATTTTAAATATTTATTTTTGGTGGCAATATTTAACCATTCCCATCAAGTTCTTTGCCGCTATATCTATTGTTGACTAATTTTCATTATTTTACGGGGATATCTTAAGTCACTTAACAGACTATACCGTCTGTTTATTTATGAAACAAATGTTGATTGTTCTTGATACATGTGACGTGGGAGGTGTATGTGTGGATTAAGCTGGATTCTGGATGTATCTGCAGATGTTGATAAGCATAACTGACACGTTTATTATTAATTAATTTAAAAAAAAAATTGGAAGAGAAACATCAAAAATGAATGTGTGTAGATTGTGTGATTTGGAAATAAAATCAGATTCATATGAGAATATCTTCAATGAAAACTTTAATCCACCGTTATGGAAAATAATTGATGATTTAGCAAATTTAATAGTAATTAATTGGTCATAATTGTTTTTTTAATTATAATTGGATAAAATTGTAATTTTTCAGATATTGGAGAGTGATCCATATACGAAAATTGTGTGTTTACAATGTTTTGGTCAATTACAACAATTTCATTTATTTCGAAAGGTCGTTCTATTTACAGACTGGAAAATCCGACATACCAATAATGATAACAATAATAATGATGTAGAAAAAGTGGATAACAATATTCATACAGAAAACGAAGATTATGTTTTAAAACAAGAAGAAGACGAAAAAGTTGAAATCGAAGAGTATCATTTAAAAATTGGTATAAAAACAATCACTATTTGTATCTGTAAATGGATTATACGAAATAGTCATGCTTTTTTTTAGATAATTTCAATTATCCTGATACTTATGGTACTAAAACTGAAATAATTAATGAAAATGATGTAAATTATAGTCATCTTGATGATAGTCCGAATAGCAAAGTCCTACAGTTCGTGGAAGCGGTTAATGATCATCAAAGATCTTGTCCACCTATTGAGATAGGACGTGACGATTATACTTTAGTAAAAGTAGCCAGAGACATTGATGAATGTTCTTCAGGCGTTCTTTTAGAAAAACAAATTGATCACGATGATTTTGATAAAATGATTAGTGATGATCATCAAGCGATTATTGATGATCAAAATGAAATAAACATCAAAAAAGACCTTACAGATAATACAGATACAATTGGTAATAGCATAGCTATCAATGACATTAGTTTTAAAACTGATAATGGGATTGATAGTGATGATGACCAAAATGAGAAAAGTTGTATTGAGGAAGAAATTGACGATAATCAAAAATTTCTAAATTCTGACGACAGTTCTACTGATAACTCCAATTTAGGAAGACATTTAAAATCAAATACTGATGAAAATCAATGTAATGTTTGTAATAAAACGTTTACAACTAGATTCACTTATCGTGAACATTTAAAACAACATCTACAATATGCTGATTCAAAAATACAAAGCGATAAAAGTCGATACGAATGTAATCATTGTGATAAACAATTTTCATATAAACGTAGCTTAGAAAAACATTTAAAACTACATACTGATGAACAACGTTCTTCTAACAATGAAATATCATACCATTGTAATATTTGTCAAAAAAAATTTTTATATCCGTGTAAATTGAATGCCCATTTAAGACGACATACAGGCGAGAAACCGTTCAAATGTAACATTTGTGATAGAGAATTTGTCGAAAAGTGTGCATTAAAAATTCATTTAAGAGTACATACTGGTGAAAAACCATTTCATTGTAATCATTGTAGTAAAAAATTCTCACAAAAACATAATTTGATTAGACATTTACAATCTGTACATAATAATAAAAAGTATAGATGTAAGATGTGTAAAAAAGGTTTTCCAAATAAACATCAATTAAGTGTACATACAAAAATGCACACGAAATACTATCAATGTGACATTTGTGATAAAAAGTATTCACATAAATCGAATCTTGTTGCTCATAGAGTAGTGCATACAGGTGAAAAACCATTCAAATGTGACATTTGTAATAAAACGTATTCGAATAACGGTAATTTAGTTATGCACATGCAGGTACATACAGGTGAAAAACCATTCAAATGTAACATTTGCGATAAAAACTTTACACGAAAAGGTGTATTAAAAAATCATCTAAGACAACATACTGGTCAAAATCATTTAAAAATGGTTTATCGTGATCAATATAGATGTATGATTTGTAGAAGAAAATTTCGCACCGAATATCAGTTGCGTGTACATTCAAACGTACACACAAAACCTCACCATTGTGACATTTGTAGTAAACGATTTTCACAGAAATGTAATCTACGCACCCACAAGAGGATACATACAGGTGAAAGGCCATTCAAATGCAATATCTGTGATAAAACGTTTATACAGAAATCTAATCTAGTTTCCCACATGGGGGTACATAGAAGTGAAAAAATCATTCAAATGTAACGCATTTATCAGCGCATACTGTTGAAAAACATTTAAATAAACATGTAATAGTGATGACGTCAATTGAGTGTACATTCAAAAGTGCACTCGAAATCAGCTCACCAATGCGGCATTTGTGGAAGAGTTTTCGTATAAAAATAGTTTGATTACTCACATGATAATACATACAGATGTGAAACCATACAAATTGTGATAAGAAATTTAGACGTAGTGATCTACTAAAAGTTCATTTAACCGTGTGCATATCGGTAAAAACCATGTTGTAATATTTGTGGTAGAAAATTTTCAAAAAGATATAGTTTACGTTTCCTTTAAAAGGACATCATAATAAAAAGGGTCTTTAATGAGATATTTTTTAATAAAAATGTTAAACTAAATTATAATTTGTTTCTTCATTTATTCGATTCTTAGGCTCCTCGTACACGGGGAGACTCTATAGTCTTTTTTGAGCCCGTACACGAACGACTAGTCTGCGACCGGTAAGAGCGTTTCACTGTGTGTACGAGAATTGAATTATCGACTGGTTTGTGATTACATTCTCTAGACAGAGTCTCTACGTGTACGGTGGGCCTTAATCTCATTATGAATTGTGTTCATTCAGTTTATAATCTGAGGTATCCTTTCTTTGATATACCCATCGTCAACTGCAAGTACGTTATCCATCCTACTACCCTTTCTGCCGTCTATTTTTCTGTTATTCACTCCGGATTCCTTCAGAACAATTATCAATCTTATATGTTGAACCAGATATAAACTTATCTTTGCTAAATTTTACTCAAAAGTGTCTTGTTGGAAGCAAACGGGCTAAATGTAAATTTATAAACGAAAATTAGCTGTTAATTATTTCTGAATTGTTTTTTGTTTTCAGCAAAGGGTCTTCAAAGCGAATCGATTCATTTAAAATATCGTTAAGCAACACCACTAATTAGAATTTGTATTTATTTCTACAAATATCCAAATTATAAAACCTTGTACTATATTTTTTAATTTCTAATTTAAAAAAAAAAAAGAGATTTTATATTCAATTATTATACAAAATCTTTTGTACTTAATTATGTCTACTACTAGAGATACTGTTGAAATTTCAATTAATGTAAAAACAACATTTTTTATAATCTTAGGTACATAAATAATTAAAATCATTTTATATTACGCGGGTTAAACTATTAGTTATGTCGATTTATCAATAGAGGGCGCTATAATCGTTAAGGAGAACTAATTATAGCGAATTATGACAAAAATTTACATAATTTTAAAACAACACATTTTCCCTAAAATTATTTATTGATATGCTTTTGTTTACGTACCTATTATATAGACGTCGTGTCATCTATCCCTATTATTAAAAAATTTAACCCTTAAATTTCTAACAATATTTACAATAAATGTAAATCTTTTAATTTCGTCACCGATATAATTCCTTATGAAATTTTACATTTAATATAAGAGCATATATACAAAATAGGAAAACAAGAATATTTATCTATATTTAATTGGAATTATTTCGTTATAATAAAATCTGTAACATCCGTTTTGCTCTGTTTGATTACTAATGAATTCTCATTTGTTAAATACAAAACCGAATTAAATAATAATGCAACACTTAATTCTTTCGCCATATTGGTGTCTAAACGTTCAGGTATCTCACGGTACAATTTCGAAAAGTGTAAAGCTTCAATTTTCTGTAAATAATTAGAAAAATTACAAAAAAATATATCAGTACAGAGTGTGTCTTATTTTCGATGGTATTTCAGGTAAACTCCTATAAGTAGTTATCGGACAAAATAACTGGTGGCACATTCTCGAGCTACGTTTTTCATTATAAATCAGATGGTGTCGTCAAATTTTCGCAATGTTCGTTTGTTTTCGAGTTATTCAACTTTTTTGACTTTTCCACTATTTTGAAGATGCTTTCAAAAAAAAATAGGAATAATTTCAATTACTTCTAATACAGTTTTTAATGCAGATTTTACCTGCGTTGTTCATTTTTGAGTAGGTTTTACCACGTTTGAAATATAACACAAACTTGTATTTTTTTAAATGGGAACTGTAGTTAATTTATAGTTTATTAGATTTCCTATTTTGTTCTGATTCTGAAAATATATGGTTTGCTGTAGTTATTTTCAACAGCAAAAGTCACTACAGAAAAGGAAATCCTACAGCTAAAAATGATACAGTTTTATTTGAAATGAACATAGGGTGCTATGAAACAATTGCTATTTCAAGTTGTCAAGTAATCATTGATTTTGTCTATTTTTTTGAATTACGGTGTTTTTATCTCTGGATCCACAGACGAACTATCTAGAAAAGCTTTATAACAAATATTTTTCATAAATTTTGTGCAAAAAATGCAATAATTATTGCAAAAAATCAAAATTAGTAATCATTTGACAAGTCAGAGAAACAATTGTTCCATGGCACTCTACGTTTATTTTGAGTATAGCTTTGTAATTTCTACCTGCAACATCGGATTTTTTTTAAAAAAATGCTCATATTATTGAAAATAACTATAGCAAACTATACAGGTTGCGTCAGCGAAGTGAGTACATAGGAAAAACCACAGAGATAAAGAAAAACTGGGCAACCAGATGTGTATTGGTCGTTTTGGATCTTAATTCCTTAATCTCTCTTTCACAGAATTTATTTCGATCTTCGTCTGATACATTTGGCATATTCATCTGTCACTGAAGTTTCACAATATTCCTTATTCTCCTGACAAAGACAGCAAATATTTATCATCTACTAGGTGTTTTGGAATTCAGCTACTGATAGGAGGAGTCTACAGCCCCCATTCTTACACATCTGGTTGCCCAGTTTTTCTCTATCTCGTTCTAACTTATAGTTTTTCCTATGTACCCACTTCGCTGACGCAACCTGTATATATTTGTAATCACAAAAAAGAAGCAA
>JAZBGY010000546.1:0-26992 GCA_037414755.1 Lydus trimaculatus | reverse complement strand
TAAAATAGATAAGACAGATAAAATCTGCGTTAAAAACTGTATCAGAAGCAATGAGAATTTTTCCAATTTTTTCAAAGGTATGCAAGCTACAAAGCATTTTCAAAATAGTGGAAAAGTCAAAAAAAAGTTTAATAACGCAAAAACAAAAGAACATCGTGAGAATCTGATTCCACCGTCTGATTAATCATAAAAAAGTAGCTCAAGAATTATTTTCTCCGATAACTGCTTATAGGAGTTTACCTTAAATACCATCGAAAATAGGACAGCCTGTACAAAAAAAAAAATTATTTCTTACATCTCCATAATTATCATCATCAATCCTATTATTTTCGGTTAATCGTTCCCATACGGCTTTTTTTAATTTTTTCATATTAACTTTTTTCGCATGTAATGCATATGTTAAATAATTAACAGTTACCGTTTCTGGTATATCGATTAATTCATTTTCGAAATTCCCTTGTTCATTATTATGATTTTCAATCAATTCATCATTATGATCACTATGATGATTATCATTAACATCATCATCATCATTATTTGGTGGACAAAAATTCGTATCATCTAAATTATTATAATCGTACGATTCTACATTGATTTCAATATTTGTTTTATTACGTAGTTGTGATGGTGTAACACTTGGTTTTAACAATAATACATTATGATGATTTATTGATTCTAATGTATGATCAGGTAATCGTGGCATTATGGTCCTACAAAATAAAAAAATTGTTTAATTAACAAATAATTGGAAATTATTTTTAGAAAAATCTACTTTTTTATAGTATTAGGTTCTAATACTGATTTTTTTCTATTTTTATATTTATTACAAATATCAATTCTTATATTATTAAAATCCTCTAAAGTTGATACAATTGGCATTGGTATAGTTTTCTGTTTTTTCTTTCTATTCACCCGTTCAGCTATCTGTTGATTAATTACCGTATTACCAGAATAACGTAATAATGATCGTTTTATATATTTAATTCTCCAATGTGCCGGACCAGCCCATAATTTATCAATAATTCTACCATTTGATGTTTTTATTAATGTATTAAAATTATATTCGTTTTCTATATATCCATCGTTTGGTATTGCATCCATAATTTCAATTATTCCTTGTTGTTGTTGTTGTTGTTGTTCTTGTTGTTGATCTAAAATCATTTCTTCACCTTCATCTAAAATCAAAAACAATCGATTATTAATAATTTTTATTTTGTTTATAATAAAGGACTTATTACCAGTAAAATTACCATCATTATCTGCTGTAAATGGATCATGAATTGAACCATCTAGTTCTGGTATTGGTACACCATTATTATCAAATACTACTTCATTTTCTGATAAAGATTTATCAAATCTACCAAAAAAAAAACAAAAACAATTTTAATCCAAAGATAATCAAGAAATACAGAGCTGTTCCATCTAAAGCTACTTTGCATTGTTTGTGAACGAAAAATGAAAATAATAATAAAAATTGAGAGTGAATTGTGTACGAATTTCTTGATAATAAAAATAGCCTTGCAGGTGGTAGACTTTGTCAGTTGCAACACATCTCTTGGGATGCTGTTGTATATTAGGTCGTATGCACATTTTTTGTTATTAATATTAATGTTGAAGTAACCAAACATCATCGTCGAAATTTCATGCTCTTACTCAAACTATGAGCGTTTCACCATTTTAACCAATCATTTGGAACAAGTGCTACTCAGCTACTAAGCCGCCACTTATCGATGACTGTCTCTTCCACGTCCTATGGGCTGAATTGAACATCACTGATATTTTCAGTGTTCATTGAGACAACGTGGCTCATTATTTAAGTGGTCTCGCCTAACACTAACACCGCATCTCGTATTAATCACAGTACAATGCAAAAAAAATTGTACACAATAGGAGGTGTCCTCATAAGAGAGTTTTAGGTTCTTGGAGACTTCAGCTTCCTACTCTTTACAATTACCATACTTAAGGCTTTTCAATTCTCAATATTGTGGTCAAGTAAGTCTTGGGTATTTTAAAATTTTCCGCAACTTTTGTAACACTGCAGTTGTTCTCTTTGAGAGTTAATTCGTTACGATGAGGAGTCATTTTAAGACGTAGTGATACTAAAAACTGATTTTCATATTGAATTCAGCCAAACAAAATAAGAAATAATCAATATCTATTCGTAGCAGGTGCGTAACTATGCATAACCAGGACACGTAATGCGTAAGGGCCCAGATGTTTAGGAGGGCTAATAATAGGAGTTATTGAAGTTGTTGTAGATAAAGTTGGGGAAAGGGGGGTCCTAGAATATTCTTGCGTAAAGGTCCAAAATTCCTAGTTACGCTACTGATTCGCAGAATAGCCGAACATAGCAAAGTCAGCTAAGATAACAAGTTAGGCTTACTTTGCATTTATTTAATTTCATCCGTTAGGTACTTGAGATGTCCGCAAGAGAGAGGTTTAAATAAAGCTTTTATATAAGAATGTAGTGTCCCTATCCGTATAAGAGGGTGCCGGTGTCCGTATAGAGTTTTTTCTTATATATAAATATAAGGTAGTGTGCCAGTACATCGATAAAGTGTCCCTAGAGAGGAGTGTCCGTACTGTAGAAGTGTCCGCATATGGAGGTTAGGTTAATTTCTTTCGTTATCTGTAAACTCTACCGGCAATTCATAACAATCCTGCTGTGTCACTGAACTCTGACAATCAGTAAACCTTAGTTATTTGATTGATCAGTGATCAGTGATCACTACTTATAAGAAGATAGCCCACCCTATTTGTACTCTCAGTTCTTATCCGTTTTCTGTTTACATTCGCAAATAGTTCAACATTGCAACATTAGATGGAACAGCCCTAAATGACAAATTCTTACAATTCAGCTTCTTGATTAACAATGAAATTATCAAATGCTGGACAAATTTTCGAATTATTCCAATTTGGTAAATTAATTTCAACTCTTGATTGATTTTGTACAGTTGTATCCGGTTCGGTAATTTCATATTTTTCATTATTACTAGAAGAAAAACACCAAAAAAAAATCAAGAATCAATCTACAGGTTGGTCCATTTTCAATGGTATTCAAGGTTAATTCTTATAAGCAGTGATCGTACAAAGTAACTGATGGCAGGCACATTCTCGTGTTACTTTTTGATGACTAATCAAATGGTGTAGTCAGATTCTTGCGATGTTCTTTTATTTTCGTGTTATTCAACTGTTTTGTAAGATCATTACTTATAGTAGGAGAGCCAGCAACGGTTCCATTTAAGTCATTTTATAACGCAGAGTTTTAGACAGAGGACCTATATAATTATTGAATCGTCTATAGATAAGGGTCTAGCACCTGAACCTCTCACCTGACAGGTAAGGTAAATAGATAACCGTAATAGTAACACGTCCGGAATTTTTACTGAAGCAAGTATATCATGTGTACATCACACTTGCAAAAATCTAGATCTCAATTCTATTGCTAACATTCTTAAAAAAAATTATTAAAATGTTCGATTTTCACCCAAAACGTGGGCTTCAACAGACGGTTGCGGAGTGAGAGGTAGATATAGTAGAAACAGTCGAAGATTTGGCAACGCTGGAAAGAACTAACTTTTCTCTCTCATATATAGAAAGAGACAAGTACAGCTTACCTTCTCTACTCTACATATGCTGGGAAGAACGCAGCGTTGCCGAACCTTTGACTGTTTCTACTATACCTGCCTCTCACTCCACACCCCTCGATTAAATCCAATGTTTTGAATGAAAATCGTACATTTTAATAATTTTTTTAAACACTTGCTTCAACAAAAATTCTAGACGTGTTATTGTTACGGTTACCTATTTACCTTACCTGTCAGGTGAGAGGTATGTACCTTCGAGGTTCAGGTGCTAAATCCTTATCTATACACGATTCAATAATTATATAAGTCCTCCGTCTAAAACCCTGCGTTATAAAATGATTTAAATGAAACCGTTGCTGGCTCTTAGACTATTATATGAGTTAACCCTAAATGCCATTGAAAATTAAAAAAATAATTGAACAATTTATAATTATTTACAATATACGAAAAGTATGTCCTTGTGGATGTATTGGTAATCTTAATGTTAATAAATTCTCAATTGCACCATTCTCAAGTTTATCATCAACATTAAATTGTGGTTTTTGTAATTTTTTCAATGGTGCAAACAATGATGTACCATCATAATCAATTGTTGGTTTTTTACCATCAAATTTGAATACTTTCAATTTACGTTTTTTACCAATATTACGTCCATTATCATCACCATTTTCTCTATCTGTAATTAGAGTTTATTTTAATTATTTTATTATCTGAAATGTATGTGGATAGACAGATGAAATTCTACCAGATTCAATATTATTGTGGTGTTTTTCTTTATCATTTGTTTTGGTTAAATGTGATGCTAATCTCATACCAAACGAATGCACATCATCCACTCTAATACCATAAACTTTAGCACTAACATCTAAGCCTGTACTAGCAATTTGTAATAAATTTGATTCTTTCTTTTGTCGTACCATTTGTGATAAAACATCGATAACTTTCAAACTCCACACATTCTTTGTTGTAATTTTCTACAAAAATAACACAATATTATTACAGTAGAAGAATATCAAAAAACGTTCAAAATATCTACATTTTCTGAGAATAATTTATGACAATTTTGTAAATGTTCTTTAGCTTCATCATCACCAAATACTGTACTTAAACGTTGTTGAATCTCAGATCCACTTATCGGTGTTGGTACTGTTGGTATATTTGATAGTCTCCTCTCCAAAACGAATCTTTCGTGACGTTTTGAGCGCTCATTCTCATCATCATGATTTGTCTACACAACATTTGAAAAAAAAATACATATATTATTTTATTAAATAATAAAACAATTATTACCAATCTAGCATCGAAATGTCCTTTTCTTAATGGTGTCGAAGGAATTGCAGTAGAAACGCGATTAAGGATCGATTGGCGACGCAAATCAACTGTAGCCGATCTGCATGTTGGTGTTGATGTACTTTGTTGCGGCATTTTGTTATCAAACACTATCATACACACAGATAATCAAAATCTTAAAAAAAAACATACTTTTATTGTCAAATTATTGTTAATTATTAGTAAAAATTGAGTAAAACTATTTAAAAAAATAATAGAGGTTAGTTACAAACCGTAAACAAGTTTAAACTAACTGACATCATCGGATAGGTGGCGCAGTATATTGAACACATAGCTAATTGTAGCCTATTTAATTTTCTTCTCAATTTTAACAAATAAAATTGAATATACAATTCAATAGTTTAGCAAGTTTTCCAATCTAAAAGCAAAATTTGTCAAGTATTGGATTAGTTATTGTTATTTATGCGAATTTAATCAAATAAAGACAATTAATATAGAAACATATAGCTACAATCAGGTAATTAGTTTTGTAAGAGTAGATGGCGCCACTATAACCGAACGATTGTCCACCAATTGTAGCTTAAAAAACTTTTAAAAGGCGGGTTATTTCGAAATTACGTAATATTCATTCATAGATTTTATTGCAATTCGGGGGAAATACAGTTAAATATCTAAAATTTTCTAAATTTCTATATACAATAAAATCAGAAATAATTACAATTACGTAATAATATTAATAATAATTATGATAAAAAATTATGAAATACATGATGAAATATACAACAATGATATAACAGATTTTTTTTTTGTTTTGATCTAAAAGGCACACACACGTCATATTTTTTGCACTTCTATTTATTATAACAACAACAACAAAGAAGAATTTTGGACGTATTTCCATTATTATTATAATTATTATTTATTTTTTTAATATAAAATTTATCACAGAAGATACGATCGGATATTGCCTTTCTTTCAATTTATTATTATTATTATTGTTTTGATCATAGTTTTTCTTTATCAGTCATTGGATATTTGTCAACCTCTTAATAATTTCAATGATATAAAGATAATGATTATGAATGACCGAACTAATACTTTAATAGAAAAAGTCACATATGTATTGTTGCTGCTGTATATCGAGCCTCTCCACGTTTCCATCTCCACTGACTTGGTCGATACTGTAAATAATTTTACATTATTATGTAATTATCATTTATTATTAATTATATAATCAATACAACTTACTCTTATCAAAATTTGTCCACTTGTTGTATGTGGATTACGATAAGCATAAAATACCCATACAGCTATACCAGCAATCATTGATAATAAGAATAAAGTAGCAACAATACCTGATACACCCATTTTATTAACCGGTTGATGGATTATATTATTATTTAATGGTAGATTATCGTAAATTCTTGATGATTGTGTATCATAATTATTATTATTATCATCATATTTTTCATGTAATTCATTTGTATCGTGTGTATAATTTGTTAAATTCGTTTTATCATTATCAATATTTGTACACATTGTTTCATTCATTATTTGTTTTTTATCACAACCTTTCATTAACCATTCTTGTCGGCCACGATCAACACCATTTGAACAACGATTAACACCCGGACACCAAACACACTAAAATTACAGTTGTTTTTTTTTAAATTTTTGTTTTTAATAGAAGTCAGAAAAAAATTACCTTAAATGTTGGTATTTTACGAACAATACAACTATTGCAATCTTTATTATCAAGACATGTTGGTAATGCTTTCAAATAGACAACAGTCCAATTTTTGATGTCTTCTTTTGCAAAATTGACTCTGTGGTATTCATAGATTGTTTTTCGTCGGACAACTATAATAATAATGATAAAGAAAAACAGATTAAAAATTAATTCTATCTCTTTGTGTTGGATTTATTACAGAAAATAGTTCTGTCGATGATGTAAGCATCTGATAAGCCAATTTTAACAGGATGATGATCATCTTTAATTTCATTAATAAAATCTGGTACATTTTTATAAACAAATACAATATCACCATTTTTATGTAATGTTACTTGAAATGTAAATTCACCAGCTTTTGGTTTATCTTGTAATGATACTCGATCCCATTCAACCGTAAATGATGTACCTATATATCAAATTATTTATGATTATGTACAAAGAAAATTGACCATTCTGAAGATGAACAAATAAGCTTATAAAACTTGATTTGCTCTTGAATTAATGGCGCTTTTGGGCTTAGCCCAGTTTGGTTCAAGCCGGAATTCCACAGCGCGTGGCTAGTTACTGGGTCTTGTCGGAGTTTGGCCAAACTTGATGATATTCTCACTACGTATGCGAAGAGTTCGTTGTATGCGAGCCGTCTTGGTTTGGCAACTCTTGCCCGAGTCTTGTCAGTGCCGTAGTACAGTAGAAAAACGTAAGGAGTATGAACCCTCGATATCGATGTGCCGCGGCCGCCTATTACATTATGGGCAGTTGTTGGAACATTAAATAAAAGCAAAAAAAAAACGGCAATGTTAGATAATATCTTTGTACAAGACTTGTTATACCACTCCATTTTAAATTTATTTAGAAAAACAGCAAATTGATCAACGGTAAACTAACGAGTAAACCTTACGAGGTGGAAACTGCCGATTTTGATTATTTTTGGTATATAGGTAGAGAAACTCATTCTAAGTGATTAGTGTTTTGCCGTTAGTGCCCGTTCGCAAGTTTAATGGAAAAAATGGGGGTTGAAATTCACCCTGCAAAATCAATTTTTTCCAAATAACTCGAAAACGGCTCAATATTTTTTGACGATTCAAACACTAAATAATAGTGACATGCGAGGGATGTAATACTACATAAAACAAATTTTCAATGGCTTATTTAAGGGTGGAATTATAAGCAAATATGTCATTTTTTTTGGGGTTTTTTACCCTTTTCTACCCTATGGCCAAGTTTATGAACCTGGAATTTTGTGTAAGAACAGCAAATTCAAAAATAAAAGTTACCTGTTCTTGCAATTTTCCATATATTTGATAATTAAGGACGAAACAAGTATTTAGTGATGAACGTTTGGGGGTGAATTTCGACTAATTATGAAGGTATAAAATTTTGATTGGCCGTTTATTATAAACAATATTAAAGGTGCTTTTAAGTGATACCCTTGGTATCAACCCTTGTGGAAAAAAAGGGTGTTGATCTATGAAAAATTTTCATTTATTTTGCAGGGTGAACTTCAACCCCCATTTTTTCCGTTAAACTTGCGAACGGGCACGAACGACAAAACACGTGTCCCTTAGAATGAGTTTCTCTACCTATATAGCAAAAATAATCAAAATCGGTAGTTTCCACCTCGTAAGGTTTACTCGTAAGAGCTACTGAAGTGTAACAAATTAAAATCTTCATAGTATGAGGAGTCGAGCCAGAAGAGGCTCGTCTTCTCTTTGACTCGTGCCAAATTTACCGAATTCGCATTTTCCTAGGGATCAGGTCAGACGTATAACGAATCAAGCCCGAAGAGCAGACTCACATCTTTGATTCGCGTAAAATTTGCCGACAATTAGCGGGAAAGTCCAAGTCATCCCAAATCGACCCCAAAAATTACCTTTTCTCACGCGCGTGATTCGCAGTCTGGCTCGAGGCTCACAGAATCATGCGCTGTGGGATTCCGGCTTAAAATATGTTCGGACTTCTCTTAAAAATTATAAGAAAAACTAAATTTGAAATAGTCCATCTTCAAGATAGTCTGAATTAAATGCTACATTTGTAGTATATTTAAAATTAATTTACCATTATCACTATATCTGATAAAGCTATCATTTGATATGCTTGTATCGAAATTAGCCATCAATGGTGCTATATATTGTGTTGCAGCTAACCATGAATGTACATAATCACCAGTATATAAAAAACCACCAGTTGCTATTGTTACATTTTTAATTAAATGTCCATAAAATGGAAATTCAAATGATAATTTCACCGTCTAAAACATTATTATTATCATATATCGGTAGAATCATCGAAATAGGTACATGGGAGAGAAACAGGCATTAACTTACGTCTCTCACATAAGTTGAAGTGAGATAGGGAGAAACACCATCTGACTGTTTCCATTTCACTTCAACTTATTTGCAAGCCATAAGATTGGTTAATGCTTGTTTTGCAGCAATGTACCTATTTCGCAGATTTTTGCGGTAGAATAATAATAATAATAATGATACTAAGAAAACTTACAGCAGCCCTCCGATGTGATTTCGATAATAATTCATTAATTTTAGTATCAGAACGATTTGATAAATCAACCCAATACACTTGACCATTATCAATATTTAATAAACTTTTATAATATATATGATCATCCTATAAATTATTTATTGTTATCAATTATTATTAATTAATAAATGAAATAATGATAATTTTACCATTCTTTGTCCAGTAATATTATGTTCAGATAATGTTTTATCAAAATCACCTGTAGATACAGAAAATTTCGATATAGAAATATCATCATCAACATCATCATTATTATTATTATTATTATTATTATTATGTTGAATTGTATCATTATTTAAATGATTCACTAATGTATCATTATGTAATAATGTTGGCATTACTGTTGATTCAACAACAATAATTGGTCTTTGTGTTGGTAGAATTTTCCTTTGACCTGTACCATTAACACCCAATAATTTTGGTATTATTGTTGGTTTTATTAATAATTTTGTAACATCTAATGTTGTTGGTGTTGTTGGTGTTGTTGTCATTATTGATGGTGACATTGTTGATGTTTTTATTAATTTCGTTGATTTATTTTTAGATGATGGTAATGGTGGTGGTGGTGGTGGTATTGGTGGTAATGATGTTGTATCATTGATTTTCGTTTCATTATTTATTGGTTCTGGAAAGATAACACTACGTTTTTTTAATTGATGGAAATTCGTTGGTATTATCATCGATTGTCCATCGTATGGATCAATTTCATAAAAATAATAATCTGAAATGATAAAAATATAGAAAGTATTGACCTTTGCTATAATTAATAGTAATAGTAAGGGTTAAATGATTGAAGGAAATTGAGTAACCTACAATTTATTATTAAATTGTTAAAGTGATCTACTTTTTTTTTTTTTGTATTTTTTTGGTCTCGTAGTGTGAGAGCATCACAAAACAAAAGATCAATTTTTCGATTAGAATTACACTCTTTTTTTGTTTGTTGTTGTTGAAAAACAGTTATTATTATTATTTAACTGTTATTAACAACTGGCAACAATCAACTTGTGGGCACATTTACAAATAACTGTTAATTTTTTTCCTGTATGTCTCTTCTAGTTAACTCATTTTTATTAATGTTTTTTACGTTGTTATAATCAGACATGAATAATAATTGTGATACTAACCACAACTATTTTTACTATTATATCACTATTATTATTATTATTATTATTATTATTATTATTATTATTATTAAACAGGAAATGGGTATCATTTGTTATTCAGATTTATATAAATATTTCATCGATATTATCGTTTGTTCTAAGCCACATTCCTTTTTTTAAATAATTTAATCCTTGTAATTTGATATGAAAGTCGTCAATTGAATTAAATTGTTATATCCTTCCGAATTGTTTTATCAAATATACTCCTAATAATAATAACAATAATAATTGTGTTATATTAATATAATGAAAATAGAGAATCATTGAACTCAATTTTCATTAGACCGTAAATAATTTTCATTTGTTTTTCTATTCTCCCCCTTAATACAAAAACTATTTAAACTATACACATGTTCTAATGTTAGATTTCTCCAATTTTTGTATTGTTTTTGTGTGTTTTTTTTTTGTTCAAATTTCTTTAACAAACCGTAACATTCGATGATTCATCCATTTCATAACACTAATATCATTATGATGATGATTATTATTATTATTTATTAATTTTAAATCATTCAAAACTAATGTTGTATTATTGCAATAAATTTCCACTTCATTTAATCAAAAATTAATTGTTTTAATGATGATGATGATGATGATAATGATGATAATAAACGAATAAATGGCAAGGCTTTTTAGTTATTTATACAATTTTAAAATGAGGACATATTGGTATCAAGAGAGTACAAATTAAATATAATTAGAGTATAAGAGACAATTTGAATGAATCATTTAAATTGTGTAGACAATAGTCGTTTTCTCACTAGGACGATTAGCAAAAAACAAAAACAAAAAAACAGCTGCTTAAGGAGGTTCGAGCGAATCTATAGCAAAAATCGTTTTCCAACTTTGAGATTTGAAATTTGGTAGGTATCACAATGAATACTTGATTGAACTATTCTCAAAATTTAAAAACGATTCACCGTCTAGTTTCTTAAAAAAATGCCTCTAAAGATGACATTTTCCAAAGTTCTTATAATACACAGGCTCTTATGGGAGCAAAGTGTTCACTGTACCTTTTTCTAATTTTTTCGCCATTAACCGCCCAACTTTGAAGAATTAAAAACCGACTATGATAAACTTGAATACCTAGCGAACATTATTACACCTTTAAAACATGCGGTTACCGATAAAACTATTTAAATAATTAAAGTTAAATTTTTGTTTTATAATCGTGAGTAATGACAGCAAAACACATTACCGAAGGTTTGGCAACGTCGCACGGACAATTGAGAGGGGAAAAAGAAGATAGAAAAATAGTTAGAAAGAGAAATGTAATACTCCTTCATATACAAACACAACAGCGGTGTTGCCACATATTTTTATCACACCGCGTAAGTCAAAAGTAACCAAGTCCTTTCATTACGTTTTTTTTTTAATAAATAAATACCAATTATCAATTTTTAAGCTGGTTATTTCATTATAAATTAAAATAAAGAATTTTCGTTACAATTTTAAGAATAAAGAATGACTAAATAGTTTCGCTCGAACCTCCTTAAAAAGACAACATTGCCATAAATTTCGAAAAATTAGAAAAAAATTTTTGTAAATAAAATTGTATTTAGACTTCATCTATTAAAATTTGAACAACTTGACTTTAAGGTAGTAACACATCAATATAAATACTTCGCGAACAGTTCTCTGTAATTAATAATTATACAAGAAATAGTCCATTTACGTGTATCTTAAAAAAAAAGAAAAACGTTTCTAATTATAAAAATGGGTGTGTTTAGACTTGTATGTCAAAAACATACGCTTAATGCACGTGTAATGCCCCAAACCGAATTAACAACGGAGATGTTTACAACCGATGGGTGAGTCATCCGTCCTATTAAAGAGACACGCCTTTAATGCACGAAGAATTGAAGGCGCACAAATGTAAACACACCCAATTGATGTCAAAGGCATGCGCTTAACGCGCACTTGTTGCATGCGTTACTGCCACTGCATGCCTTAAAAAACCGAGTTGAACGTACATCATACGTCTATGAAGCATGACGACGAATTGAAAACGTAAGATAAAAGCGCACAAATGTAAACACATCCAACGTTAAGATAGTATACTCGATTAACTACCGATAGTGCGTCAAAATGTTGCTAAAAGTGAACAATAAAGCATGATTTTTGTTTAGTTTGAAATATTCCTTAACACGTTACTTATTATACGATCCACCGGTGGGTCACGGACTCACTGTTTCTGTACTGTATCCGAATTTCCGAATTTCCGAATTTTCAAAGAAAATTGATATCTCTATTTTCAATTTTTCACTTGCGTTGATTAGTTTTTAATGGCATACCGATGAAAATAGGAGTAATAAATAGAATACATGTAACCCTCCTACAACACGGTTTCACTCTAGCAGGATGAGAAAATTAGAGAAGCTCTTGTAGAACACAATACTACTACAACACTAGAACAATACATACGATTAGCCTTAGCACTTATCACGCAGTGTTTTTAATGAGTATTTGGAACGTAACCACCCTTTTATACCGATTACTAGTCTTATATAACACGATATCACACAACACGGAATTTCTTAGGAACCTATATACCGTGTTATAGTTAGAGTTACCCACCCTGTAATGAAAAGATCCTTAAATTTCTTGGATTTCCATGAGTGAAACAACTGACTTGTCTACATTGCGTATGTGTCTTTATCGCTATGGGCTGTCTCAAACGGAACACGTCCGGAGTACGTCCAAAAGCTGTCAGAGTAGATTAGAAGCGTGAAAATGCATGAAAGGATTTGGGCTCCCAGAGTATTCAAATGACAATTTGAATTATACAGAAACACACGCAATATGAATGAGGTTTTAGGTCCGGTTCGGTTTAAGTCCCGACTTAAGGTCAACTTAAATGAGCCACATGTTCCCTAAACACAAAATTCATCTTTAATATAAGTGCTAAGAACATAAGGTTATATCGGGCCTTATTCTACTTAACATATTGATGACGAAATATTACCTATTTATAGATCGAGCTTTATAGTTGCCGTATTCATCCACCAATACAATAAATTGTGAAAATGCATGTGCCGTTGTTATGGTATTTAAGTTCCAAACAAATCAAGACATCCATATAACCTCACTTAATAAAGTTGATTTGTTTGGAATGCAATGCCATGGCAACACTGTCAACTGACGTCACACTTTCCCAAATTTTTAGAATAAAGCAATGTGAAATGTTAAGCGCTACTTTGTAGGGACATCCTGTACTATTCTATTATTGATTTTATCATTAATTTGTTTTAAAAAAAAAACCTGATATAACGGTACCTACTCGATTAATAATATCATAAATGTCGTTATAAACGAATTAGAATACAGAAATCGGATACGTGGAAATGTCTCTATTGAACAAGATGTTTTATAAGGTTTTCCAAGAGTGCCTTGTTTAAATGTCATTCTTGTCAAATTATTGCAAAAAAAAAAATTAATGTTTGCACAATTTTTCCTACCAATTTATCGATTTTTTATCAAAAAAAATATAAAAATGCTGATTCATTTTTATAGGAGCTTTATGCAAAATTGTTGTTTCCCCCCCCTGTTGTTAACTGTTCAAGAATTCGTAAATAATAAAAAATAAAATATTTTCAACAAGATTAATAAATAAATAATTAAATATCAATAACAACAACTGGTTTATAATTCATTATTTTTTATTTTAAACCAGTTTCTTTCTCATATTCATAAGACTTCTGTCTAGGATTCTCTATTATTTTCGATACGACTAGTTTTAGTACTTTTGGATGACCCTTTATTCTTAAAAAAAAAAAACTAAAATTAAAATATTGGACTGTTGTAGATAGTGGAAATTAGGGAAATTAATGTAAATCACCCAATATAAGTACGCTAATAGTGTTAATCCAATTAATAGGTACCGAATAGATAAAAAAAAAAAGATAAAATACGTCATTATGTTGTTTTAAACAAGGAAAAAGGCGGTAGAAGAGATTATTTGAAGGAACAAGAAAAATCCAAAATATTGCAAAACGTCTTAACGATAAGCATAAAAGATTTATTATTATTTTTTTTATAATAATTTAAACAAATAAAACTAATACCAACTTACCACTGATTGTAAAAACTAAATTTATTTGTAAAATTAATAAAAAATACACCAGCAAACTTTTAAACAACAAATCCAAGTTCGCCATTTTTGTTTTTACTTAACCACAATCTCCAGGTTTGCGATTTTATCAAAACTTCACCTTTGAGAACAAGTAAATATGTACAAACAAGACAACACAATAAAAAAAAAACCAGGAACCAAAAAAAAACAACAACTCCAACTGACGTCATAAATCACTTAAGACATTTAAACTTAAACCTTATGGTACTTGTATTTAAAGACGACTTAAATTGTATTATGAACAAACCTTAACACACTGTTGCCATGTTTGAAATAATCTCAAACAAAAAAAAAACAAAAAACATGTTAAATCTTGTTGTAAGTAAATAAAAATTATGTTGGTATCTATTTTGATTATTTACGTCGTATTAATTGGAAAATCGATGGAAAAATCACTGTTTCAAGTGAGTGGGAAATTAAAAACGGAAAAAAAGCGAAAACAGGAAATGAATAATGGCGCTACGTGTGGCAATAATGTGAACTATATTTTGAGCTACAATTAGTCTACAGATAAACGGCTTAAAAATATACAGAACGTCCAAGGATAATGCAACCATATTGTAGTTTTAATAGATTTTTTATTTGTTTATTAACCGTAATTATATCAAAGTAATTGATTTTTATAAATATCCTGTATATACATAAGTATTGCTTGATATCACCATTTTTATATAGTGTTGCTTGAAATGTGTATTCATTCACCATCTTTTGGTTTATCTTGTAATCATATTCGCTCCCATTCAACCGTGAATGTTGTACCTATATCGATTTATTTATAATTAAATAACCATATGGTCATGCCCAACAAAAACTGACCATCCTAAAGATGGACTTGATTCGCTCTTGAATCAATGGCGCCTCTATATAGGGTTGGGCAAATATCTCAGGATTTGGTAAAAGTAAAGATCTGATTTTTTGGATACTGTAGTTTTAAGTTATGATCTATTACTCTAGAGTATTTTGGTAAACTTGGCACTTCCGGTTCGACAGGAAGTAACTATCAACTTGCTTATTTTAAATAAAATGGTATATTTTTTTGTGCATTTTTGAATTCTACATATTATTCTTGATTCTACTGTATTATGGTTCCCTATACCTAACTGTAGCCGTTTGTGAGATATTTCAATTTTTTTATCTTGAAAAATATCTTTGGTACCCCAAATCTGAGTAGTTTTAAGAATAGTACCTCACTTTATCTTAAGTGTAGTTCATAAGAAAGGGCATTAGGTGCCTTTTTGTACCAAATAACCAACATTTACTCGGAAATGAAATTAATTTTTGAAATATCAACTCTCGTTATATCACAAAGTTTAATGAAAATGAAAACAGAAGAAATGTAATATCTCACAAATAATTATAGTTAGGTTAAGGGCACCCTAATACAGTATAATCAAGATTAATATGTAGAGTTCAAAAATGCCCAAAAAAATATAGCATTCTATTTAAAATAAGCAAGTTGACAGGTACTTCCGGTTGAAGCGGAAGTGCCAAGTTCACCAAAACACCCTAGATCAATAGATCATAACTGAAGTTTACTATCTGTAAAAATTCATATTTTTAACTTTATGGAATTTGCAGATATTTGACCGTTCCGGAACTTTTGCCCAATCCTGTATATAGGCTTACTTAGTCCATTTGGTTAAAGCTGGAATTCCACAACCCGTGATTCTGTGAGCTTGGCTCGTTACTCAGTTTTGTCGAAGCTTGGCCAGACTTGCCCGCGTCATGTCAGTTACCGAACAATAAATAGAATAAAAAACCGCCTCCAGCTGCACGTCATCAAATGACTTAAAACGTTTAATTAATAATATGAGGGCGCATCAACGATTTTAAAATCGGACAGATAATTTATTGTTCATGTGCGTTTACAATTGAGCATTATCGTATTTGTAAACTGTATGATGAACAATGCTTAACACAGTGTTGCCATTGTTGAAATAATTCCAAGGAAAAAATAAGTTAATTCTTATCGTCGTAGTTATTAGAAAGTACCTAAAAACCATGTTGGTATTTATATAATAGATTGATTAATTATTAACTGAGTCAATGTTTCATGTGAGTGGCAAAATTAAAAACGCAAAAAAGAAAAGTAGGAATTCAATAATACCGCTACGAGTATCAACAATCCGCTACAATTAGCTTAAAGATAAACGGCTTAAAAATATACAGAATGTCTAACTTTAATGCAACCTTTTTGTAGTTTCGATGAATTTTTTTGATAAAAAACAAATACAAATCAATCATTATTTATATATTTTTTTATTTGTCTATTAATAATAGAATAATTACATGAGAACAATTTTCTTATTATTTTTTTCAACTTGTTTTAAACAAGTTATTTTTTATAAAAATATGCTTGTTTTGCAATAAATTACACATATACTAACAATAAATTCGTCATCCTTTAAACTGCGGCATCTTTTAGAAAAATTAGAAAGCTTTCATATTGTATTAAGAATATAACCAAACTTTCCCTTATCATTATTTGGAGGTAAATATGTGTGGAGTATAACGTTCTTATCTAAACGTACAGTATTTTTTGTGCTTGGCATTACTGGTATTAATCCATTAATCATAAGACTTTTCTGTTGTAATGTTGGTAATACTAATGAATTTTGTAAATTTCCACCTGATCTTAATTGATTTTCATTTAAACCAGGTGGTGTACTTAAACTACCACTAATTGGTTGAAAACCAGTTTGACTACCAGCAACAAAACTTAAATCATGTGTACCAACTGAATTTTTATACGAAAAGCTACCTTTAACATTTCCAGCAGAATCAGAGGATTCTTGACGATTATAATCAGGTGTATCGATTGAAAAACTATAAGAAGCATCACCTGTATTGGATTGATCATCTTGGGAACCATCAGCAAGTCTTGCTTCTGGTGTTATTGCAGTTGTTTGTGCTGATGGTATTGGTAATGATGGAATGTTACTTTGACCAAGACCATTTGGTATACCAAGACTACCGCCAGTTACTTGAAAACCAGTATTAGCACCTGCGACATAACTTAAATCGTGTGTACCGGCTGTGTTTTTATATGAGTACCGTCCTTGAACGTTATTAGCACTATCTGCTGATTCTTCTCGTGATGAGTCTGCACTTGAATAAGAGAAGGAATAAGAGCCGTCTTCTGATTGGGATGATTTAATGACAGCTTGAAGTGGAGGAGTTACTTGAAAATCTGGTAGAGCTGAAGGAGCGGTACCACCGCTAAGACCATTTGGTGTAGCAAGACTACCTCCAGTTACTTGAAAACCTGTATCAGCACCAGCGATATAACTCAAATCATGAGTACCAGCTGTATTGTGGTATGAATAACGGCCTTTGACATTATTGGCACTATCTGCAGATTCTTCTCTTGATGAATCATCAGTAGAATAAGAGAAAATATAAGAATGATCCTTGTTTAATTGGTTAACTGGAGATGTAGGTCGTTCTGGTAAAACTGCAGCAGTTCGAAGTAATGGTACAATAGGTTGAGGTTCTCTAATACCATTTGGTTTTGATAAAGATCCAGATCTAGCAACAAATCCAGTATTTTCACCGGCAATAAAAATCAAATCATGCCTACCAGCTTCATTTTGATATGAGAAACTACCTTCGACATTACCACGAGGATCTGAGGTCTCTATTCGACGATATGTTGGCGTATCAAAACTAAAGCTATAAGAAGCATCACCAGTATTAGCTTGGTCATCTTCAGGTTGTGTAGGATTGCTTGGTGATAACTGTGGAATTGGACCTGGAGAGAAACAATTCACGTTGAAAAATTTGTGGAATAAAAACGATAATAATAAACTCACCAGGTGCTGGTAAAAGTTTTTCTAAACCTTCCGGCACGAATCCTTGTACACCAGCTGTATATTTGAGATCGATATTTTGTCCCAATGGATTTTTATAAAAATAATGTCCAGTTACTTGATTTGCTGAATCTGCTGATTGTTTTGCTGCTATCCCATCACCTGTATCATAACCATATTTATAAGCACCATCGTCTTGTAATACGAGAAATTCGGCTCGATGTCCGGATGGTATTGATGGTAATGCTTCCCAACAGAAGATTTGTCGCAGTAATAAAACAAAAACCACACACTATTCAGAAAGAATGAATTTTTAATGAAAAAACTGAAAAAAATCAACAACTTACTGAAATTCGCTTGGTAAACATTATTGTGCCTTTATTGTTTCTAAAGACACTGCCACTGATGCTATTATGTTATCGTTTGTGATCGAATCAAAAACGATGTCACTTTATATATAGTTGGTACGCTTTGAAGAAATGTCACTGAATCCGGGGATCTTCAAGGATGTTTTGTTATAAGAATTTGCATCCGAAAAGGAGATACCGTTTTTTGTTCTCAACTTACCTACTTGTTATACAAATGAATAATTAATAATAATTCCAACACGACCTACACAAGGTAATCTAATTTTTACCAATTAACGTCAATATTTTATTAATGGATCGAATGTTTTTATCTTTTTGTTGTTTGTAAATTCTTAGAGGATTGTTGTTTTAAAAATGGATCATCCTTGGAATTTCTCGCTAATTCAAATGTCAAATGTTATGTTGATAAACAAATTTTCCTATTGTTTACAATTTTAACAATTGGAGAATTCCCAAATAAGCAGTGCCGTAGCAAGGGTATGACGAAGTTGGACACGGCCATAGGCGCCGAATCACTTCACTATTGTAGCAATGTTTATTTATTTTAAATGCGACCGACAATAAAAAGTGTAAAAAGAATGCATTTTTTTTCTGGTTTATCGTTTTTATTCCCTACAAAGGCGCCTTTTGTTTCTTGAGCTATAGACGCTTAGAGCAGTCACTACGGCACTGCAAATAAGCGTTACATTAACAGTATGCTTCCATAAAAATGGGTAAATGGCTGAAAATTCAGTATTTCAGTAAAGTTTCTGTTCTAACGGCCCATTGAAATCTCTCCAGTTTGGATGTTAAACTAGGCATATTTACCCGGTTTGAAATTTTTTAATGTTTTTCAATGATGGATTGTTGACAAATCAAACCGATAAAACTGGTTTATTTATAGAGAATTGCGTCCTTTATTTTGATTTAATTTAAAATGAAAATTGTGCAGATTTCCCAACAATGTATGCAGGATAAACAAAATCCTTTTATTAATTGATATAATCCATAATAATTCATAATTAATCGACAATCAAAAATGGTAATATATATCTATTTATACCACTCCTTATTTTATGCATTCCTTTATATCAATTAAAATTGTAACATTTTATTTAAATAACGACCTTGTCTCATCTTACTTTTGCTATCAAATTAGATTAACTTCCTATTAAATTCCATATTAATATTATTGTTACGGTAGTTTCTACAATTAAAATCGTAAATTTATATTTTAATCGACTATTAAAACAAGATACAATTACAGTATCACGTATACATTGATAATGTTAACAGATTTACAAGCTACTTGTATCAACTTGCATAGCTTGTCATCAAATGCCTCAAATTGAGTCAACTCCTAAAGAATTTGCCAACAACATGTCAAGTTACTACTTACTTTATTGAACAAGAACTCGTGTTATGTGTAAATACCAGTGACGTACGAATAGGGGTGAATCGGGTAGTCCTACTATCCAGCACCCACATCGACGCAGGCGCCCGTCATTAAGTTCTAATGAACAAAGGAAAACGCATCCTAAATTGGCAAACGGCTCTAATTTAAAGTCCGCTAACTGGCGCTACCCAAGGAGTGTCAACCCGCTCCGCTCTCTCTACGACTGATTGATCTTATGAAAACCATTATGCAGTGGATGACGTCAGTGATGACTGCACTCTCTATACGGCAATCTATTTCAATACGCTAGATTCAAAATCAAGATACTTGTGGACCAACAGCAATCTGCTGGTCTGATAGATATAAAGATGTCAGTGATATTACTGGTAGCCTGTATGACCAGCCGCTGGCGTCAGAAACCTAAAGCGTTAATCAATCAGTTCTGTAGAGAGAAGGCTTGATGGAAGTTCTTGGGCGCGACCCATTATACCTACGCCATTGGTAAACACTTTTACAAACTCTTGATTGTAAAGAATTTGAGCAAATATTAGTTGATTCGGCTTGAGATGTCAATATTGTGCAAGAATTTGACAACTTATCCAAGTTATTACAAGTCAACTTGAACAAGAATAACTTGAATCAACAAAGAGGGTATTAAAGTCTACAATATTACAATTTTTTTTTTCAGTTTTTATTAAAAAAACAAACTATAAACTTAACTAAAATAACTTAAAAAATGTCTATATCGTCATCATTATCACTATTGCTTTGCGTTGATATGGTCGTAGTTGTTTTTGTTGTTGTTGTTGTTGTTACAGGTGGTGTTGTAACTGTCTTTTCAGTAGTCGTTGTACTTACAGTTTCAGCTACTGTTGTACCAACTGATTCTGTAGTGCTTGTTGTTGATATTTCAGCATTATCATTGATTTTAAATCTATCATCAACATGTGTTGATGCTGAATTTAATTGTTCCGTTTTCAAATTCATTTCAGCATTGAATTGTTCTGTTGGTGATGGTACTTGTGATGCTAACGGTAATAAATCAATAGATTGTACATGAGCACGTACTGAAACACCTGGTGGTACTGTAAATAATTTATCACCAACATTTGTAACAATTGTTCCTTTACAACGTTCACAATTTGTATTTTGATTTGTAATTTGTATAATTGGTCGACCTTCATTAACTGTATTACCACTATCATCGAACGTACCATAATCATCATCACCACCACCTATTGATGGTTTTGGACGGTATTGACCATCATTACCACCACCATTCCTATTTATTGATGGTATTGGACGGTACTGACCATCAGTACCACCGCCATTACTACTTATTGATGGTTTTGGGCGGTATTGGCCATCATTTCCAACCCCAACACCAACACCAACACCACTCCCATCACCACCACCAACACCACCACCACCACCACTATTACTACTTAGTGATGGTTTTGGGCGATATTGGCCATCATTACCATTCGGTCGATACTGTCCATCATTAATGTTCGGTCGATATTGACCATCATCGTTATCATAACTCGATTGATACGTACCATCATTTGCTGGTTTGCTAATACCCGGTTTTGCTGTTGATGATGCTGGATTCCCTCCAAATAGGTCACCACTAAAATCATTAGAATCACCACTGTCTTCATCGTAATTTGGTCTTGAAAATCCGGGTTTGCCGTTTGATTCGCTATCAGAATCACCACCAATAACGTCAGGAATACCGCTACCACTGGTCTGTTTGTTATCACCACCCCTTGAGGTTGGATGAAATGGTTTATTATGTGAATCGAAAACATCATCTTTGTAAAAATCGTAGAAATTTGGTGGTAATATATCAGGATATCCGAAAGGGAAAACTGTTGGTAAATGTGGTCCTTTAACATTTTTCAGGACACGATATCCAATTCCAGGACCAGCTATATAATGTACCGAGTGCTGTACACCTTTATCATCTAAATATGTGTAAGATCCACGAACATGTCCTGAAGAATCACTGATTTCAGTACGTCGTTGATCTGGACCGGCTGAAACAAACCTATAAAAAAGCTAATCAAAACTGAAATTTGTAATTTTGATGAAATTCGTACCTATAACTGCCATCTAAACCTCTTTGAATCGATGTCCTACCTCTTGGTATCGGTTTACCACGACCGTTATAATATAAAGGACCTAACGCTCGTGGATTTGAATCAGGGAATGGTGTTTTGACATGAAATCCTGTCTTTTTTCCAGCAATAAATTCAACATTATGCCGTTCACCGATATCATCCAAATACGTATATTTCCCATTCACATCACCAATACGATTAGCATTCTCTTGACGGCTGTATGTTCGTGTCTTGAAACTGAAACTATAACTTGGATCCTCAAATGGATCATAATGTGGATCATCAGGGGAACCAACAGGTCTTGGACCATTTTGATTTAGATCGTATTTACGTGCAATATTTTTACCACGTGGCCGATATCCACGCGGACCAGCTGTGTAGACAGTCGAATCAATACCACCTGAATATATTCACATAATTATAATCAATGATAAATCATAATTAGGGGTAGATACCTGTAGCTGGATTTCTAGCACCGAATTCACCACGTACAACATTCTTACGATTCGCATCAGCATAATGATAGGAATCTGGTGTTTTGTAACCGAATTCATATGAACCATCACGATGGAGGACATTGTAATCATCATCATCGCACCGGATTTCGATTGAGATCATCACCAATAAGGCACACTAAACACAACAAAAATGATTATAGTGGTCGCCGTTTAACGTGGTCAAATTGTATGCAATTGTGATCACATTAAATGGCGAACACTATATTTGGAAATAAAGGCACACTAGAATTGACACTCACTTTTATTGTTAACGAAAACACCCCCATGTTGTTAGTTCTTCACTCAACCAATCTCTAATTACAACTGTTTGTGTATTTTTTATGGAAAAAAACTTTATATACTCATCGATAAAATAGGCAAAATAGTGGGGTATTTCAATAATTTTTTTTTCTTCAAATACATCATTGTCTTTTTTCTGTTAATAATTCAGAAATGAATACAAAAAAAAAAAAACGCACACCCATCCAAACAATTATGTAATTAGAAAAAATTCAACAGGCCTCTATGATTAATATTGAATTGTTTTACTGGAATCTGTGGGGGAATTCCTTCTAGCGTGAAGCGATCTGAGATGCCCTTGCTGATGATGATCAGAAACTCCTTGCTGGTCTGTTGAATACAATCAAGACAATTTGAAAACAAAAACAAAACAAGTAAGAACGATTAAAAGTACGAGGTGCGGTGGTAGTTATGGGAGACACCTTTATAAATCGACCACCAATATTCTCACCATATTAATTTTATATGACAGATACAACATGATAAACTATACAAAATTTTTAACAAACTGGATACTGTCGCAATTCTAGTATTGTTTTACCAAAAATTGAAAAGTAAAAACAATGAAATGTTGCAATGGAGTGTCTGAAAATTATTAATGTATCGATGTTTTCATTTTGGATTCAGTTTAGAATCAGAATATCAAATCTCTACGCAGGAAATTACTCTTTTTTTAACAAAAATCTGATTCTTGTATTATTAGTTTGTTTGTTTCTTTTATTGTTAAATAAATCTTTATAGAGAGCTAGTTGAACTAATTGGTCTTTTTTAAAAGATAAATAGAAGAATCTTAAACAGAAATTATCTATCTCTTTTTATAAAATTGATTATAACGACCTCACGTGAAACACTAATGAAAGATTAGATAAATTCTCATATGTTGTTGGATTTGTTCAATTGTTTTATTATCAGATTATAATAAGAGACTAAGGTGGAATTTTCAAGAATTTTTTTAAAAATATTTCTGTTCTAATTAACTACTGAAGTCTCCAACTCATTATCTAGACTTCTAGACATAAAATCTCAATTTGGAGAGAAATAGGGGTTGTTGGCTTGGTTTCCAAATCGTATTTATGGTGGCTGTTCAAAGCATAATCTTGTATATAAACGCTGTATCTTCAAAGTTTCCGTTATTCATACTGTAGGTCTAAGGGAACTTGAACTATAGCTGTTTCAGTGCTCTCATACATTCCGACGTGGGAACGAGATGATTGCGTACAATCAATTGATTAAGTTTCTTTTTTCTCTAAATTAGTACCTGAAGAAGAAAAAAATGTGGATTCCAATAATAAGTATCCAGCTATATCCCAAAATCCAGTATACCTCACATAGAAGACATTATTGTGGAAACTGGCTCAGTGTAGGTAAAAAAACATTCCCTGTAAATGATAATGACAGATCTTTATCCGTATGATATACAAAGACTTTTGCTAAATTGGTCAATTCATCCTGGAAATAATAATGAATCATATTGTTCCTATTAGAAAAGCTGCGTTTTAATGACACAACAAAGAAGTTGTTACAAAAGTTATTGAAATAAGATACGAAATAGTTCTTAGGGAAAGCGCGGCTAAAGTGGCCCTTAAAGCCATTTGTTTTGGCTAGGCCTGATTTACAGAGTGAGTGGTACAGTTGTTCTAAACGACAGAACCAAAAGTTTCAAGAATGCGTTACTGTAAAAACAAAAACGGTTGGTCTAATGTAGGGGGTCTCCAAACTTTTTCGCACAGGCTCTATATTCGCATCTCAAATTGATCATGTTGGCCAGACCTAGACCTAAAGAATTCGTTATATAGATAGTTACATATTGACATGAATTAACTTGAAGGCCGGATAAAATAGCCCTGCTAGCCGTAACTTAGAAAACCCTTGTCTAACGTAAATACAAGAAACGCTGGCAACTCTTACACATATCTTGATAACATAGGGAGAGGGAGGGAATTACTATCATAGAACAGCAAAGGCAGTTTTTCCATTTATCAATTTCATCACTTTGACGCCCCCCAAAAAAAAATGTAAAGAACTTGAGAGAGTTGCATTCTTATTTAACTTATTTATTAAAATAAATAGACTGATTACATTTTGCCTAAAAGGTTATTAGAGAAAATTTGCTAATGACCATAACCATGACCACCACCACCACCACCACCACCACCATGACCACCGCCAATATCTAACGCTGTTTCATCATCATGAGCACTTATATCAGCAGAAAAAGCGGATGCTCCGATTAGAAGAGCTGAAGGAGCAGATGATCCACTAATTGCAGCTCCATATGTAGATGCTCCTGTAAGACTAGCACTTGGTGAACCTTTGGCTGAAATAGCAACACCACCATGTTCACTACCACCAGCACCACCATGGCCAGATGATACAGCACCAACAACAGCACCATCACCATGACCTGATGGTGCAGCAATGGCAACAACGGCCATAGCTACAAAAATAGCAGTAAACTGAAACAAAAAGATAATCATTTCAGATTAGATTGTTTGAGATTTGATGGAAATTCATTTTCTTACCAAAAGATTCATGTTAGGTTTCTTATTGTTGTTGTTGCTATTGTTTGCTTTAGTGGAATTCGAAAAGTTGACTGTCTCTTGAGCCGCACCCATTCCACTTTATATAACAGAAGAACGACCTTCACTACATTAAGAAATTGTTTATTTTTGGAGAAAAAAAGACAATTTGTAAAATTGCGAAATTGTTTCAAATCATCGTTGATTGATCACATAGCGTAACTGGAGAATATGAGGAGGACACCCAAAAGTAGGACTGATTAAAACGTGAGGGAAACATTCAGTTAGACATTAATCCGCTTCAATTCGAAACTACATGGATGAAAATCCCTAAAAAGAACTTTTTTGTCACAAATCTCTACTGCAACAGTCCCTATTGTTTGTAGTTTTTATAAAACAATTACATCAATTCGAACAACCAGTAATTGTCGATCATCGCCTTGAGTTTTTTTGTTTTTGATGACTTTCTATATTTGCCGTTGATCAACTGTAACAAAATTTGTTAATAGAAACAAATTTCCACGAATCAACAATTAATGCTGTTTGGTAACAGGGGAAGAAGATTTGCAGCAATTTACTGAACAAGAGTTTCGGGAAAAGGCAAAAATTAATCGCTCTTGATTAATAATTAACGGATTTTCCTACATTTAGTTCTCACTAAATATTAATTTAACGCTTTTCATATGTTAATACTGAGCAGTGGATCTACCCTCTTTAAGACCCGAAGTTAATAGCGATTTTGGCGACACACCACTCGCACAGTAGGTAGGATTGCTCTTCCATGTTCACCTACATATGCAATATGGCCTTTACAGTGTACGGGTCTGCGTGTAAGCCGTGCATGGTCAACAACATTAAGCAACATCGAATATTGCTCAATATTGTTGATCGTCTAAGGGGCCCTTTACTGCAGAATTATTAGCACAATGTTTCAATAATTTTGACGTATTTTATATATTTATTGACTTGTAATTTTATAATTAATACATGAATGACACAAATGTCCAAATTCTTTTATAGGTAACCACCGCATTTATTTTCTTTTTTGGACGCAAAATATTCAGATTTCAAATGATGCAATTCTCCACTAATACGTTGGACATCATTTTGATATTGTTTAGCTTTCTTTTCGGTCATACACAGTTCAGTTGTCAAACACTAGAAATAAAGAATTATCAAACATTAATAATTTTTTAAGCAGATTAATCATTCTCACAATCAGTGTTGTAATAAAACTAGGTACTTTAGCAACATCTACATTATAAGGTTCATTTGGCCTTCTTTTAGCCCTCCTGAACTATTGTTCTTAACTCCCCATCTTTTGATATGCCAGGATTACATGAGCAAGTGGCTCGATTGCGGAAACGAACAAATAGGCGCGGCCATTTATGAGCGAGGACTTTGTGGCGTGGAGACATTAAGGCGCAACCCCTAAGTTGGCTACACTGCAAGTGAGCCTACTATCAGCGCCGTAGTGAGTTGGCGACCGAGTGGCCGCGAGTTATATTATAACACGAAATACCATAGATATAAAAAATTCCAATTTAATCAAAAGTACA
>JAZBGY010000545.1:0-53900 GCA_037414755.1 Lydus trimaculatus | reverse complement strand
CCCACCTCGACATATGGTCTCCCAAAAATCCACAAACCAACCATTCCTATCAGACCGATTGTCACTTACGTTAACACCCCATGCTCCAATTTGGCCCGTTTTCTCAGTAGAACTCTAAAAGATCACCTTCGAGACCTTATTCGTCACTAACTTAACAGTTATGCTCAAGTTTTATGTCACCTTTAACGATGTAAAAATGACAATAATGTTTTCTATTATCAAATGGTAGATATCATAATGAAACGACTATCTATAACCACTGTAATATATTCGGCTATATTTATCAATATTTATGTCTAAAATTCGTTATGCTGATAAAAGGGCTCGAGATTATGACCAAACAAGGCATGGTGGGGGTAGAGAGTATCCAGGGCCTGGATGAGACTAGCACACGACCGACCAAAAAAACCACTTAATGAATATAATGGAATGGTTAATACCTAAATAACCTAAAATTACCTAAAGTATGGTAGCCTATATTGTCAACACGTAAACATAAATAGTTCCTCCTTTTATCAGTAGCCGGCTTTACCCGGACGCTCTTAATCGCGCGCCTGAAAAACGCCAAAGCATACGCAAACCTGCACGCCGAAATGTATCGTGTAAAATGTTGTCAACGTGCCACCATTCCACAGTCTTAGCACTGAAGTTTTGTCGCGCGAGCAAGATTTTAAATGATAAAATTAGGTACTTAAAAAAACATAAAAAGACAAAATTAATGATTCAGTTTTGTATTTTCCGGTGTTATAATTACAATTCATATGCTCATTGGCATGCATTTGTTTGTACTACATATATGAGAAAAAAAGAATTAAATAACTACGTTATTGCTGTAGTTGTGTTTGTGATAATCTTATGATGTCTTCCATCTAACAATGGACGATTAAGTCTCAATGTAACCAGCAAGAACTGACATGGTTGAATAAGTTCCTCGAAGAAGCTGAAAACCGTTCAATAATAATTCTAGGTTTTATTTAAATATCGAAGCACATAAAGTGCTAGAGAAAAATTAAAGGAACTCAACTGCTAATCCTAATGCGTAATTGATTGAATAATTTTCTGAAAATCTTATTTTAATTTTCTGACGTGTACAAGTCAGTGCAATTAAATAAATTTTACGATTTTCAACATTCATATTGTACCAGTTGATTTGTTTCAATGCTTCATATATGTTTTCAGTCTGTAAAGTAGAAATATGGAAAACATTGATGATTACTTGATATTTGGAAAATATTTACGACAGTTTCTATAGATTGGCCTGCCATAATAAATGAGCCGAATGTTGTCATAGAAAATAGACAAAATATTGGTACATATCGATAGTCATAATTTGAATTTATTGTTTGCATTTGGAACAGCAGAAATACTACACTTATAAGGAGTAATAATCCACAGAATGCAAAACAAATTATGTAATTTGATATTTTATCAATCTTCTTAAAGCCCGTTCTATAAAATCACGTTTGTTCAGTATATAAGTTAGACAATTATAAACAGGTAAATTAGAGGTCTTTTTGGAAGAAAAGTACACATGTTGAGATCTATAAGTCGATTTGGAGACACACCCACATCATCAAGTCGTGCGCCGTGGATTGCCAGATCTAACGACATGTGAACTTTATTGGATAATGTGAAACCTCCTGCGACTATCCGGACATCAGCAAAAGTCGGGCATGTTACCAGCCTTTGTATTTTTGATCCAGAAAGACCTTTAGTAACTTACTTTGAAAGCTCTACATATCGCTCAATGTAATTCACCAATCTATATCGAACTTGATTCTGATAGTCAGAGTCGTCAAACAATTTTCGATAAAGAAGATCTTCTCTGTTGGACTTTGTTATTTCGTTGATTTGATCAATTAACATCAACAATTGATATTTCATATGTTGTGTGTAATAAATGACCTGATAACAATGTGCGATAGATGCAATAGTTACTGCAAAAACAATGCACAGCTTATAGATATTCCTGAAAATATTTAAATATTCTGGCCAATAATCAGTAATGTATTTGATCATTAAAAACGTCTTATAATCATAAGAATTACAGAAATAACATAAAATCGCTGAACTGTATGCTCCAATTGTATTAACAACCGTAAAAATTGAAACAATTTTCATTTCTTTTTTAGTTTTTGATTTGGTTGGTTCAGTTGCAGACTCTGTTGGCCATATGTTGACTTCTTCAAATAAATTTTCGACAAGTTTTGGACTTACCAGTAATACAACTGCACCTAATATTGCCTGTAAATTTATGAAAATACATTAAACCTTTTATCATTTATTATACAATAATTGGTACATAGAACATAATGAAAAACGCAAGTGAATATTGGGTGAATTGTTGCAAATTCAATTCATAAACGAATAAATAAATTTGAACCATCTGACATGGAATATGTATCAAAAGAAATAAAATTAACAGAAATTTTACGAAATAAAACTGATGCATTGTTGATGCAATCCATTTCACTACAATTAAACCATCACTTTTTGTCAACTCATTCCACAAACGTTCCATAATCGTGAGATTTTCTGCAAACTTTTTTGTTATTACTCGTTGATGAATTCAAGACAAATTACGTAGTATTAGAGTGTTTGTATCAGCTATAACCCTTAGTAGCGCTTTTTTTCATGAATAATTAACTAATTCATTATCATTAAATGGTTTATAAATTGACAAAGTTTTTCGTAATGTCAATAAATTTGTATTTTATTGTTATTGATGATGTTAGTTTACACATTGTTTTATAAGACCATTACTTCCTTGCTGTAGGAATATGGTAATACTTTATACAGTAATAATATCGGATCTATACAGATAGAGATAAAAAAAAATAATTGTCAATGCATAATAACCATTATTATGATTTGCGAATAAGTTGAAGTGAGATGGAGAGAAAACAGGCGGTCAAAGGGTGTTTCTCTCCATCTGAAATATCTGTATACCTGAAAATTGTATTTGTTTTTAATTTACTTAGTTATAGTTGTTTTCCTGAATTCTGTCTATAAGCAGCTAGAAAGACAGTTCAAAAATAATTGATGTCGTTTTAGTAACTGCAAAATTTACAGTTTGGTGACTGTAAGACGGATAGAAGTATTTTCTACCATAACATATTTCGGCTTTATACGATTGGAGAGAAACAGTTGATTTTTACATTATTCCAGCTTCCGAAAGTTTCCGACTTCAGCAGAACAAGGATGCTTCCCATCATATAGTAGTCTTGACTTGCTTACAACGATGAGCAAGGCAGGGGCATTTTCTCGTGTAATATATACATGTAATGTATAGTCCAGGCATATGATAAATGTCATGGAAAATCGTCATCTAACTAGACAAACACCAATGTAATTGTAAAACATATACAGGGCATTTCAATGAAAAGGAGCCACCCTGAATAACTTCATTGCTAATTTATTTAAGCAGAACTCCTGAGACACGTCGATTTTCGTTTGTTTGTTTGGGGACACATTTTAATTCGTGACCTTGTTGCGCTAGGCTCCTATTCCCGGCAGCCGCCCAACTTAAGAATCTTAAATGGTAAGGGGCGGTCAAGTAGCTCCTCATTTGAAAGGTCTTTTAATTCTCCATATGGTGGTATAAAGTTTCGGATTTTATGGATATTTTTATAGAAACTTATACCACTGGATAGAGAATTCAAATACTGCTCTAATCATTTAAGATTCCTAAGTTGGGGACTGCCGAGGGTAGAGGCCTGACGCAACAAAGTCACATTTGACATTAAAATGTGTCCCCCGCCGAACAAAAATCGACCTGTTTCAGGATATGATGAGGATATAATAAGTGATCAACAAGGTGTGTGTTAATAATCGTTTTGGATATGGTGTAATCTTTTGACAATTTTACTAACTTTAAGTACTTTATTGTTATCAATTTTTCGATTGTTTATGTTATTAATAAATAATTCTACTGAATCTAATCTAGTATGAATCGTCAATAAACAGATTGCAAAACAGTTGTTTTGTTTGTTCATTTCTTTCAAAAAATTGGAACCAGCTCTGAAATATGTTCGCCCATTACAATAATGGACCATTTTGAGACTAATGATTATATAATGCTCAAAATTCGATAGGTAAGCATTACAAAAATGAAATATTAAATGTCTAAACGACATGTAATCTTTCTTGGATTCTTTTATATTTGTGTAGTGATAGATTAAAATATGATATTCGTAAGCATTATGAGCATGGACATATACATGGAAATAAAGGCAGACGTGGTCATAAGCATGGATTTCGAGATTATCATGGGCATGCACATAAGCATGGAGTTTGTTTGACTTGCAATCATACTCTTAAGAGTGTATTGGTCATCAACATGGATTTGGGTTGAAGTACATGCATGGCCATAAGCATGGGTTTTGTTGCAAACATGGACACACACGGATATGATTTATTTGAAATAAATAAACAATTTTTAGACTGCAATAATAATTTTATTTTTTATCATACACTAGAAATCATCAGTTTTCCCTTATTTTAATCTATAATTGGATATAATTAGTGGTGGTGATGATGTTCATGGTGGTCATGATGGTCGTGATGAGGCTCATGATGGTCTAAAAATCAAAATATTCAACAATTAAAATTATCTTACTAAAATGGTAAATACCATGATGTGGTGGTGAAGGTGGCGGCGCTCCAGGATGATGATGGTGTTCCGGATGTGGTGGACAAACTGCTATAATCGGTGGCGGCGGCAACTCATGATGATGATGATGACCATGATCATGATGGTGACCGTGATGATGATGATGATTATGATGACTCATGTTTCTATTATTATTTACTCACAAAATAGAATTTCAACTAATATTTATCCAATGCGTACATTAACTTTTATTAGATCCTTGACTTTTAAGTGGGGGAAGAGATAAAGCAATTTAACGGAAATTTGACATTTTGTTAAAATAGTTTGTTGACAAAATAGTTAAATACGTAAATAAATAAATAAAAATTGTTTTCCAGGTATTAGGTTACTGTGCAATTAATAATAAATTTCCATAAGTAACAATTTGATTTATAATTGAGACAAGTTTCGTCGGGTTGGGCATGTTGTCTTGTTAGTCGATCTTGGGTAGTTGCTGTTTGTAAATAATTTGCGGTCTCTAATAAAACAAGATATAAATTTTTTAGTGTCTTTTTGGGCTTAGTTGCAGATATATCGGTATCTTCTTCATAATTTAACATTAGGTATAAATCATAAAGTTTACTCGTCAGAATGTATATTTAAGAAGACTTTTTGTGACAAACGTGGAGGCATTTGAATTCACGGACAGCTAATGAGCTGCATTAGATACGTCCGCAACATTAGCTCCATCGCCGGACATTTAGAAGATTTACACCGATCAAAGAAATGTGGCTCCACGTATTTTGAGAATTTCCTAGGTCGATCATGTCTCCAACAAAGACGTTCTTCGTTGAATAATAAACATAATAAAAAACAGAAATTTGGAGCAGGTATGCCGCATAATAGAAAATGAACGGAGATATAGCTTACTCCTAAAGCGCCACGTGCTCTATAAGGGAAAATCCAAGGGAATGGGGGACTATGCAGAAGAATTTCGTGGTCAAAAAATATGAGGATTTGGTTCTCAACAACAACCACCGGGCTCTTTAGCGATGCAATAAACAAAGTAATGATGGCCAGAATGATTGGTGACGTTCGGATAGAATAGGCGTTACGTGAATAAAAAGCCAAAGATTGGTGATTATTTCTAACTATTTGATACGCTTATCTAGCAAAAATCTACAGTAAAGTCAAAAATTTGAGAATAAGAGGAATAAGTGTCACAATCTGGAAAGAAATCTTATTTAAATTGTGGCAATCTACCAGAACCAGAAGATAAATCATTAGGTGACTAAGAACAAATCACTTTTAGAAGAAACTAGCCTTAAGCAATACAAAAATCCGAAAATTTGCAAGTTGAAAGTCAAAATCCTACAACTAAGTTACAGATTGATGTTTAGCACATCAGTGAACCATCGCTAAATAAATACTTAATTTTTGTGAAAAATTATGGTTTTATTTTAATCATCAAGTTGACATAAAACAGCCACTCCACGATTAATCCAATGCTTCTCCGGTTTGTGGGTATCAAATGTTGTCCACATAACAAAATTTGTTGAATGTCCAGTGGTTGACAAAACACCACGACGAGCACTAGTTTTATAAACAGGACAGTGATAACATTGTCTTGATTGGTATTTAGACTTTTCAACCGGTTTCAACCACATTATTGGTACTACATCAAATAGAATCTTTGGATATGATTCTTCCAGCTGGCAAGAGTCTCTGCCCCAGCGTGCACCCTCCATGAATAAACCCTTCAACAAAATTATTTAAAAAGGATTATTCCTGATTTTAACAAGAAGCTATTCATTATGGTAACCTCTTTCGCAAAACTACCACTTCACAAGATAAAATCTTGTTTGTGAGTAAATATTTTGGGCATAGCACCCCTCTTTAGCGAGTAACTTTGTTGTGCCTTCCAGGAAACGCTAAGCAAAATTCTTTTCTCAGAATCTGTAATTTTTGCCATCTGCCAACAAAGTTACCCTCTCAAGATTAGCATTCCAGTAGGAAAAACCAACGCTACTTACGTCAAATAGAATACTATACTCCTCAATTTCTGAGATTTGCTGCTTGTAATTACTAATAATTTAAGAAAAAAAAAGTATTTTATCCAGATCTCTTTGGTTACCTTACAATAGACACCAATCTCAGGTAGTGTCGAAGTATCACGTTCAAATTTCGTTACAGTATATTCAAAATCGATTAAATCGATTGGTAATTGGTGTTTTCTGGAAAAATTTTGGAGCACTCCAGTGAGAAAAGATTGGGTAAAATAGAATCCAGATAACCAAAAAACCGTTGGAGGTCCTTGATTGATCCACTCTTGAAAAAATTTGAGCCTTAAATAATTCCAGGTAAGTCTCTAATAATTTTGAAAAAAATAACTAACCAACCTTTGTATCAGATCAACAATATAAGAGCCTAGAGGCTTAAGGCTTGGATAACTTTTGCTCATCCAAACATTAGGTACTTTACCTAAGGTTAAGCTTTTTGTAACATTTTCTAATTCTTTAGACATTACAACAAGACCTTGTATGGCTCTAACTGTGTCTTTCAAGGTTTTTTTAATTACCAAAATAAGTCGATTGAATCTTATCAATTCCTGCCTGAGGACTGTATTCATAGAATTTGTATAAATTATCGGATATTTCTTAGTAACTGCTTCAATATCGAAGGTATCAGGAATTCGATTCAAAATATCATTAGCTAAATCAATGGTAGTTGTTTGAGATTGTCCATCATCACTATTTGAAGTCATTTGGCCTTGGGTCGATAAGGCACCGTTCAGTAACTAGAATCAAAGGTCGACATTTTTTGAGTACTTTTGGAACTCTTTTAATGTCCCTAAGACTTACAATTAAAGTTTCTCTATTGTCTTTAGCAATATCTGCATTTTCATGAAGTCCAAAAACTTCTGGCTTTGGAATGATTGGTAATGATTTGATATAATCTAGACAACCTTGATAAGAGGTATCTGTAGGAACATAATAGAGTCCACTTGATGAAAATGAGTACCTGTAAAAATCTTTTGTAGCTATTCAGTTTTGCGTCAATTTTGGACTTACAGTGGTGTAAAAAGAACATCCGGATTGTAGAAAATTGTTAAAAGTGAATTTAATAGGCGACGATCCTTATCATCAGTAACTCTACCACCATAATTACATTCACCTGTTAAATACAGTAAAGCATCAAATGGTACTTCTTCATAATCGTTTAAGAACATTTGTAATTGTAGTACAGATATCATTAAATCTGATTCATTAAATTCATAAGGTATGTTCCAACCTAAAGGGCCAAAATTACGTCTTTCCTGTACTACACCATGGAAAAAACATAATGCAAGTAGTAAATTATGAAAACTTCGCCAATCTCTCACAGAATCATAAAAGGATTGATCAGAAATGGGATCATTTGTAAACGATTTCAATAGATTTTGTTTTAAGCCCTTTGGTGCCTCATTTATCATTTTTATTCCATTTTGCAAGATAGCTATAGGGAATTTCTCATCAGGATAACTGGTTAACCACAAACGAAAATTTTCGTTTGTATTTTCTGGTATTATAACTTCATCACAAATACGATCCAATTCATTCATCCAACTAGTTGCTAAATGACAATTTTGCAAAATCACCCATTGTCCAGTTTCAAGACCTTGATGGATCATTGTTTTTGCTATAGGTCCTTGACCTTGTCCTAATGAGACTGTCATTAAATCAGTTTTATTAATACCACGAGTATTAGCGAATTTCATTAAATTCGCCATTGGATCAACACCAGACGATAAAATAAATATTAATGGTGCACAACAATTACTATCATTGTACGATTCTTCTATATCAAACTGTGGTGGTTCTAAATATTTCGTACCCATTTCAGATACAATAAATGATTGTATTGCTGGTACAATTTTATCTGGACGTAAACAACGTAGAACAACTAAACGTTGAAGGTCTGAGAGTTTATCAAAAGGTTGTGGGAAAGGAAGATCTTGGGGATTTGAAGTATCGTAAAAGTTTTTCCAAGAATCAATTGAATTTACAAAAGATTTCCTTAAATCTTCTAAACCTTTAAGGTTACTGGCTAGAACAATTTCAGACCAACTTTTATCAGACAACCATTGTGGAGCTGGATTTGGGTAGGGGTTACCCAAGGATACACCACCAGTCAAAAGGAATATCCAGTAATCTTCATCGATTTTCTCCTAATCGTTAGGAATTATAAGAATTATTTCAGTAATTTTTGTATTCTGTAGTCAGGCATTATATTCATCTATGGGTGCTCAATTGAACGATTTTGCTAAAAATTTTAATCCTCATATGGTCAATAAACCTTATCACTATTGTTTGTCTTTCAATCAATGATTGCTTTAAAATGAAGGCTACAATAGAGGGGTAGACTGTTAGGATGCGTGACAAATAGCTGATGATGCAAAACCTAAGACACGTGCAAATGTAAAATCTTAATGGTCAGGGAGATTGTTTGATGAGCTCCTCAGGAACAGATAGGTACTGTGGCAAGACGATCAGTAAACTATTGTAGATAACTCAAATATAGTAAGGAGAATCAACAAAATACAATATTTGAGAAGTGAAAGTTACAGCCGGGAAATAGTAGCAATGACTAAAATATTGTTCATAAACGTCGATGAATGAAGTTTGCACAACAAAATTTAAATAACTTTAAAACAACACCTGTTCGTAAATTTTGTCAATTAAACCTGCAAACACATAGAAGGATAAGCCTTGAGTGGGCAGCTTATGGTAGTCTCAGGAACATCATGTAAAGTGGTCTTCCAATAATATTAAAGACAGAAGCTTATGATCAATGTGTCTTACTGGTTATAACGTTTGTTGTACGTACTCTAACACTGAACAAAAACTAAGCATTACACAATGTAAGATGAAGAGACCAATGTTTCTTGTAACCCGGAGAGATGATATCAGAAATGCATATCCACCATCAAGCACTATAGTAATCGGCGTTATCAAACGTATTGGGCGGAATGATGGAAGGTGAGCAAAAAAGGTTGTAGTGATAACCACGAAGCGATAAGTACAATAAAGGCAGACCCATTATGCGATGATCTGACAACAGAAATAGAATTCTCAGTAATTTAATAGGAGCTACTCAGAATCGAGTGAAAGAGCCTACGCCCAGCAGTGGATACAAAAACTAAATGATGATGAAGAAAACGTTTGGCATTCTTCTTCTAAGCACCAAACACAACAGCACTAGCAACACGAAAAAAGCGTGCAAGGCCTCATATAGGCAAAAACCAATTTTAGGTAATGATTCACATTGGGATACACTAAGACCCGGTTCAGACACGACAGATTGGAACTGCGTAAAAAGTGATAGCTGCTCAGACACGGCGGCAATCGCGCAGATGTACCAGCGCTATCCAAGCTACATTTCAGTCTTCAACATGCAGCAACCATCTTGCAACTGAACGACCTAATTGCATCCTGTAGTAATACAACCGTGCGGTAGCCGCGCAGATCTGTTTTTTTGCGGTTGACTCACGGATCCTCGGTCCGTGCGGACAAGTATGAACAACTAGGTATACGGTAATGTAAATAGGATCCGCCTCGGAAGGCGCACGGATTTAATCCGAGCGGTTTCCGGTGTGTCTGAACAGGGTCTAAATATAGATGCTTCTTTAGTTTTCAGTGAACGAATGCTCATCGGACTCCACCGGATTCCTGCTAAACTGTTCCGAAGACCAAGATAAGTTTTTAATAGAGAATACAACACTCATAGATCAATATATTGATTATTGTACAGAATACAACAGATTTTTAATAAACTTACCTGGAATCGTAGAATTTCCACAGTTAATACTAAAGAGAATATTAATTTATCTTTTTCAAATAATGATCTACAGATATTACGATAAATACTATTTGTAAAATGATCAGATAGATATTTCAGACGTAATTCTACAATTGTTGATTTCTCACTATTTGTAATTGATTGATTATATAAATTAATAAACCAATTCAATGAATATTGATACATTGTATCAAGATTGGCTAATTGTTGTATACAAAAGAATAAAATCGAAACATAATTTGATATTGTTAAATATTGATTTCTAGCCAAATCAATTTCCTTTTCTGTCACTATAGAAAGTTTTTGTTTCTCTTGTATTTCTTCTGATAGTACTTTACTTGTTGTTAAAATTTTAATTGTTTGCTCATCTTCTAATATATTACCTTCTGCTGTTGATAATGTTGATAAGATTTCATCTTCAATATTTTTTAATAATTTACGATTATTTGCATTCTCAACAATTATCAAATTCTTTTTCAATTCCAATTCTGGATATTCTTTTGCTACTAAAATACCTAATAATTGATCTTGTAAACCTTGTCTTGTTATCATAAAGTTTAATAATGTTATTTGAATTGATAGTTCCGGTAGATAATGGGGATTTCTTAAACGTGTTGTTATATAAAAGCGGAAATTTAATGAATAATCTAAGATATTTTCACCAAATTTCAAATACCATTGATTCTGTTTTTGGAAAATATTCCTATCAAGTACTGGATTTAAAACTGGATCAATTTCTTCACCGACATTCTCTAAAATGATTGGTGCACCAATTTGTATACAATTTTCTAAAATTTTCAAATAATTATGATCGGTTAATTTGATAATTTTCAATTTATTATTTTTCTCTAAATTCTTCAACCATTTATTAGCTTGTCCTTGTGGATCAATCATTAATGGTGTACGTCGACTTTTCATCACAATTATACCATTTTCAATACTATAATTATCATTTGGTAATCCATTAATATTCCATTCACGTATATCAACAGGATCACCCATTGTTTGTAATAATGAGAAATTTTTTGAACATGGTATTTTTAAATTCAAACAAAACACATTCCATTCATTCAAAATTTGTCGACGATAATCAATTGTAAATGGTCCTAAATATGTAACAGAACCAGATGATAAGATCACATCACCAACAATATTGTTTAATAGTAATTGTAGATTATTTGCAATTTCTAACCAACGTGTCTTCTCACCACTTAAACCACCAATTAATTTTTCAGCACGATCTAATTTTTGTGAACACAATTCAATTTGATCTTCTAAATCTTTCTTTTTCTTGGTTTCACCAGCAAATTCATCATTTAAAGCTTGCAATTTATCTACCACCTGGAGAAAAGAATGGGTATTATGATTGGTATTATTGAACAAAACAGGGATTTAAATTGAACGGACAAAATTTACAAACATGTGTGGAGGTGAAATAACTGGACATCGTATTAGATGACCGATTAACCTTCAGATCACACATTGAGAAGATCTCCAATAAGGCCATAAGAGCCCTATGGGCGTGCAGAAGCCTTGTTGGGAAAAAATGATGTGATCCCAGTGATAACATACCCCGCACTGGTATGGTGACATAGAGTTACCACTAATGTGAATATGCAGAAGCTGTGCAGGATACAGAGAATGGCTTTTATAAGTATAACGGGGGCGATGTCCACCATCCCAACAGCAGCGATAAAATTAATGCTGAGACTCAATCCCCTACACCTTGTTGTGGAGGCAGAGGCAACGGCTGTTTCTTATCGCTTGAATACTAATGGGTGAGGGAGAGAGCCCGTGTTTAAAGGATCTCATACCAAAATCCATCGGAAAATAGACAATATTCCTGTCCTAAGAATATAGTCTGACCGATTCAACACAGTCTATCGATTCAACATGAACTTCAAAGTAGAAATACTAGAAGGGGAAGGATTGATGGACATGGGGGGAAAACACAGATCGAGGAAGAAGCGTTTGGCACACAGACGGTTCCAAAACCGTCTGTGAACACATGAATAGGGGTAGTAAGGCCCAGCCATGAGAAGGGAATTTCTTTTGCGCTGGGAAACGATTGCTCCATATTCCAAATGGAACTAATAGCCATAATGACCTGTGCACAGGTCATGTTGTGGAGGAACTATAGAAATAGAAGTATCCACATCAAAACAGACAGCCAAGCAGTGCTTAGACCACTGAGGGCTGTAGAAATAAAATCTAGACTAGTGCTGGAATGCATCGAAGTACTGAAGAAGCTTGCTGAACATAACAAGGTGATCTTGAAATAGGTGCCAGCTCATCAAGGGTTCGAAGGAAATGAGAAGGCGAACCTCTTGCCGAAAGAGGCCGCCAAAACAGCTCTAATTGGACCTGAACCCTCATGTGGCATCGCTTATGCGGACGCTAAAGGGGCTATAAAGGAAGAGTTAGAACGAAAACACCAACTCTATTGGGAGTATAAATTATCATCAATCTAAGACAAATAACGATGAATTTTTGCAAATACTTGGAAGATTGAACGAGAAACCTTATCAATGCATTTAATTTACTACCGAAGTAGTTGGATCTATTTGGAGCATAAATCGATACCTGTTTAAGCTGTGCCCGTTTTTGGTTCAAAGTAGCCATTTGTGCAGCCAATTCAGCTTCAGCTTCATTCAAACGTAATTGTTTTGGAGCAACAACTTTAATAACCCTATCATAGACTTCCATTGCTAATACCCATTTACACAAACCTTCACAAGCTGTTGACACACTTTTAATACGTTCCGGATTAAATTCACGATTATTTGCAAATCTAGAAAAATACAACACAACATTTCACTGATATTTTGGGCAAATTTCAGCACTAACCTTTCCCGTATTCGTTTCATAACAGCCGGTGGTATATTATTTTTATCGTATGCTTTCAAGTTTTCTAAAAACTTCATATCACCTAAAAGTTTAACAGATGGTCCCCAATAATCTTCAACCATACGTCCAGTTCTTGGATCAGGTTTACGGTCTGGTTTAATTTGTTTCATAATACATACAGCTTCTAAAACTAATTTAACACCAAACGGAGGATTTTTCATTGATTTGACAAGTGTTATATCAGCTGGTTTTAATGTATCTAATGCTTGTAATGCAGCTTCTAATGCTGGTATTGCTTCTGATAAATCTGATTCACAATCATCTTTTATTGCTTGTGATGCAGCTGCTGCTTCATTAGCTAAAGCTTCATCAGCTCCCACAATCTAAAGATAGAAGTTTTAATGTGCTGAGAGTACCAATATCAGTATTAGAAATGGAACAATTACCTCTTTTTGTTTCTCAACAATAACTGTGTCTTGTTCAATTTTCACCATGAGTTTGTCAGTGATTGCTGAAGCGTCAATCAGTTTCGGATGTAAATCATGTAATTCTTGTTGCATTGCACCAACTTGTCCAGCTGCAAAATCTAATTTGCCTAAGCCATTCAAATATCGATCACGTTGTAATGTGATCTGTTCAATTTTCAAATCATAAAAATTTTTAAATGTTTTCAACAATTCTAGATAAGAAGTAGGTGTAATGTAAGTGATTCGTTTCTGTTCTTTGAAGAATCGTTCAGATAGATCTTGAACAGTTAAATGGAAATATTGACAAATTTTGACACAACTATCAATGATTTCAGTTTCTAAATTTGTTTGTTGCAAAAATATTTCAGCAACCTTCTGTAAAGCATCATCTGGCCATTTTGTGAACCAATCAATTGTACAACAGTTAATTAATGATGGAAACATGCGACAACGGATTCGAAATGAATCACCAATTGGACTCATACACAAGGCTATATGTAGATTTGATTTGACTCTTTCGATAAAGAAATTATAAAGGGTTAAAGGTGTTGGATCAATTTTTTTACCCTAAAAATGTTCCAAAAAGACATTAGCAAAAACAGTATAAATGCTTTGACCAAAGCATGGTCAAAATCTCACTTACTATGCCTTTGGCAACACTTTGCATTTTTTCCAAAATTTCTGCCTTTTCATCTGGTTGATACAAATTCGGTATATCACCTGAATTCAAAATTGTATTAATATCTTCAATAAATAATTCATCAGAAATTTGTGTATCACTAAATAGAAAAACGATAGGTTTCCCATCAACACCAGCTTTAATTAATAATTTTTTCAAATCGTTTCGCCATTCATAAATACCATAACTACGTGTAATTTCAATTTCAAAAATAATTTGATCGGTTATTGAACTTGCTAGACGAACATCTGAGTGTCGTCCAGAACCACCAATACCAACAAGAACAATATTACCGCTTGGTTGGCTTAAAACTCTTGAAACTCTAGCTATATGCTCAATGGCAAATTGAAACAATACCAGATTCATTGGAGATTTTGATATTAAATTGTATTCATTCAAAAAAGTATTCATCTTTTCCGTTAAATCATCCAGATCATTCATCTAAAAAAAATGATTACGTTGAAGAGTCTGGTTTCTACAAAGGCACTCTTTCAGCTGTATTGTATGAAACCACGAAACCTTATCGTTAATAAGAACTTAAAAATGAAGAATAAAATAGAAGAGCTTTCTGGAAGAGGCTTGATTTGAAAGGATCACTTTTTGCCAAATTAATAGCAAATTGTAAAGTAGCAAACAAAAACTCGCTCCTTTTGCATCAAATCAAATAAAATCAAAATACATTGGAGACGTTATTATTGGCATTTCACTATACTGAAGCCATCCTTTGCTTTGCCAAAGCAATAGGAATAGCCAAAAACAAAAAACTCATGCTTAGGTAAAATTAGTAAGCAAAGTACCTCATCGTAGATTTTTTGGCCGACATCTGAGTCCACAAAGTTGCCAAAGATTAAGCTTCTAAGGTGTGTTGATGTTAAGGTATCACCATCTGGTACTAATCTAGCACAAACTTTATCTAAATGACGTCGAAAACTTTGATAACATGCATTTTTAACTATGTCAAATAATAATTGACGATCATGATCATCAATTAAACGATCATGAAAAACACGATACGTTTCATGCGTCCATAAACGTATCAATTTATCCGCTTCTATTAAACATTTTGGTGGTATCATCATGATACCAACAATAACTCTTGAAAAATCACGTAATGAAAATGTGTAATGAGATTTAGTAGGTGTTGGTAAAAATTTCAGAATTGCTTCCTTATAGACTTCCATCGTAGCATCTACACATTGCTACAATTTAATTTTGCAAAATTATAAGCTGTATTGATAATACTTTCATTAACAAAATTTACAGTTTTGAAGCTTTGAACCTCCTCAGTGTATCCTTTGGAAAAGTGCCAATCCAGAATTGTACCAAATATTTTCTGTAAGGTAGCATCATCAAAAGAATCCACACCGAGAATTTGCATATGTCGCAAAAAACGATCTGTAATTTCATTACGACCACCACCAGGAGGTCCCATGGAACCAACAAAAATCTAACAACTTCCCAAATGAGCAAAATTGATAACTAGCACAACCTTTACAGTAACTTACAATATCAACCAATTGGATAACGGATGTATCTTTATCGAACCAATACCCATGATCAATCCATTGACGCAACAATTCTATAGGTGGTTGAGCACCCCATACTTCTTTCTGAGGCATCCCAATATCATCCACAAACAGAACACACTTTTTGCCCATAGCAGGACCGAAAACTCCACGACGTCTTTTATCTAATTTCGACATCACCATTTCTTGTGTCTTAGAAATTAACAAAAATAATAAAATTCAACAGTTATTTAAGATAACGTCTCCTAAGAGATTACCAATTTGGGCAATTTTGATTTCGTTTTGGCAAAATTGTCAAAATGGGTAAACTCAAGAGCGTATAGAGCATAATTTCTTGATTACCATAGAAGAACTGGTACGTGCACTGAAATTAACAACATTAGCTATGTATTTCTCTTTTGGCAGATTCATCAAATGATCCAAAACAACTGCAGTTTTCCCAGTACCAGTAGGACCAACTAATAAAACAGGCAAAAAGTTTTCCATATAAAGCTTCAAAAAGTACCGTAACAAACAAGATTGCTTTGTTTGAATTATCAATTCATTAATTTTAGCATTTGGTGGAATTTGTTGTATTTTATCAACAGTATCTAACCAGCTAATCCATTGACCATTATTACGTTTATCATAGATCCAATCAAAAATGCTGGATCCTTCTGGAAATAATTGACTTTTATTCAATTTGAATGATTTGGCTTTTGGGTGATCCTTATTGTCTCCTGCTATGATTTTTCTAAAGAAAGCATCAAAACTTTTTTGACTTTCAAGGGTTAACGATGAGCCTAAGCCCCAAACTAGGCAAAATATTAAGACTGATTGTAGCCAAACGGTAGCAACTTGTACTTCTTCTTTCAACAAACAGCTGAATAGTTTTGTAACGTTCTAAAAGAGATATTAATGTTGGAAAAATAAAATATTACAGACAGAGCAATAATCTCACGTTGAATGAATGAATCTCTGATGATTCAATGAATCGTTTGCAATGATTTTGAACGAAGTCTAAACATGGTGGGACTAACCACTCAAAAATCTCTTGTACCAATTCCATTTGTTCTGGTAACAGGGTTTTGTCCAAAATATTCATATAGGACACCATTAATGGTTGCCAACCTAATAAATTTGGTTCCATATAAATCATACCACAACGTGAAACCGTTGCCGGGGATGCTTGCTCCAAATCAGCTGGTTCAAATATTAGATTCATCTTACTGGACATTTGGATTATTTCTCCAGACATTAAGCACAATTTTTTATTATCATCAAGAACAGTATTCATATTTTCAATCCATACAGCATCTACTGGACCATCAAAAATGATCCATTTACGTTCCAATGATGGATTGTTGGCATATTCACGAAATATTCTACATAAAACACCATCAGTCCATTCATGTGAAGCCAAATCAAATTGTCCATACAATTGACCGATTGTAATAGCTTTTGGATTGATGATTTTATACAAAACTTTGTATTCTTTAAGATTAGATTTTCTATCTAAAGCTAAATTTCCTAAACTATCAGCTAATGATTGATATGCTGATGTTTTGCCACCCATTGGTCTACCAACAATCATTAAACCATGCCTTACCAAAATCATTTCATAGACTTGCATACATTTTTCAATGAACCAAGGTGTTGGTTGTAAATTTCGTTTTTTAATTTCCAAAATCAAACAATTTATTAATTCTTCACGTTCGAATTTTGGTATTCCAACACCAGGAAATAAATCAGAATAAATACCTTCAAATAGTGGTATATCTTGTGCCAAAAATTTTGGTAAATTTACATCAATTATAGCTCTCAAAACCAATTGAGGCTCTGATGTTTTAGGATAGGTGCGTTTTAATGCACCAGCTGCTAGCAATACTGATTTCACCGCTCTCATACCATAATCATAATGGTTTTGAGATGATAATTGCTCTGAACATAATTTATAAGTATGAACTATCTTTTGTGCTAAACTTCTAGCCTCAGTAAAACCATAAGAATATAAAGAAATTTCGCCAATCATCGCATAATCAGGCACCATCATAGCTACAGTTCGGAATAAGACTTTTAAATTATCTGGTAGTTCTTGACGTCCAGCATAACTGCAAATTAGTGTCAGTTGATATTCATTGTTAGCTAAAAAAGTAGTTTTTACCCTGGATTCATTGTAATAAAACAGGTACACGTTGGATTTAATAGAATTTCCGTATCTTCAAACACAAATCGTTTTAATTTTGCACTAATAGCTGTTTGTATACTTAAAATTTGTTGTGCAACAACTGATAAAACTTCTAATTCAATACGATTAAATTCATCAAAACATGCCCATGCACCAGATTGTGCTAAACCTTTAAAAAACTTCCCTAATGCTTTATAATCTAAACCATCTGAACAATTGAAGACTACACATTTTTTTGCAACGGCTTTTGCTAAATCTTTGCATGTTTCTGTTTTACCAGTACCAGCTGGACCTTCTGGTGCACCACCCAAATTCAATTTTAAGGCTCCCGTTAATGTTCTAAATGCAAAAACAGAGTCATTAGGGATTTCCTTTGGATGCCAGAAAATATGAAAAGTTGTCAAAAATGCAACAAATAATATCGACTAGAAAATCCTGCTCTCTATGCTGCTGAAATATTATCACAAGCATAAAATCTCTGCAGAGCCGCGAAGACACTTTTTTGACAACTGAGAATTTTAAAATCAAAATACCTGTAGCAGCGGTCAGTTAGTGGAGTAGCTACCAAACGGCCAGTATTTCCTAGATATTCAAAACCGTACATTATATCTGTGGTAATCATTGAGACCCTAACAAATTGATCTGATTGGTGATAATAACGTAATTGGGAGATCCAATTGAAATCATTCACAGTACTAACTTTGAGTTCTGATAATCTCTTAACAATATCTCTATTATGAACATCAATAACAATAAGAGCTTCTACAGTAATCTGATGTCCTGGTGACAATTGAGTTTGGATCATTTTAACGCTAATATCAATTTGTTGTGTACACAATTTCAATTGTTCTTTTAGATTATTTTCAATTATAGCATCAGTAACATCTGTAGTCCATTTAATACAATTACAACATTGTACAACCTAGGAATTATAAAATTTGATCTATTTTAACTGTGAAACAAAAACTGAGGTCAAAACAGGCAAAGAGTAGATCTGACCTCAATTTAGAAAATTAAATTTTAAAAACCTGTCCAGGCCAAGTACTTATCCATAAAATCCGTCCAGTTGTTTTGATAGCACTTAATGAATTCTGGATGGTATCTTTCATTGATTGTACCATCATTTCTTCAACTTGTACTAACCATTTTTCTACCATACCACGAGCATCAGCTGGTACAATTCTACCACTAAATGGTACAATTTCATTCTCTTGACTGATCATACCAACAATTTCATCATCATTTGTAAATTGTAATAAGTTGATACCTTCGAAACATTTTTTTAAATGTGGTTGTACACGATATGGATCTTTGGTCTCTGATAAGATCTCTAACAACTCATCATTTGATAAGAAGAAGAATCTTGGAAAGTATAAACGTTTCTTTTCCAAATAATCATTAAGACCTTTTTGGATTTCATCAAGTAAACGATTATTCTCTTTCAACAATGTCAACATGTCTGTATATTCAGTTGCTATCAAAACTTTTGGATTTCGTAACGTATTTGCTTGTATTGCACGCCATACTTTATCAACTTGTTTGAAATTTCTTGATTCGGCTGGCATTTGTCGCATAATATCTTCAGAACTAAAAATCGGCTCGAGATACATCCATGTATTTTGACACTAGAAATTGAGCAAAATTTTTGCAAAAATCATCACAAATACAATAGGCGGGCACACACGAGCGGACTTTTTAAAGGATCTGGTCCGTTCCGAACCAAATCCGCTAAAATATCCGACCGTGTGTGTTGAAGCTGACTGTAGGATCGGGTCTGTAGGAACGATCCGATGAACTTGATCCGATAGATCCGGTTCACTGTTACAAAATTACGGGCGGATCTGATTCCTTGCAAGCGTAACGTAATAGCCTGCGTGTATGACGTGGCCATGGTGATGCGTTCTTTTATACATGTTTAAAGGATCGAAGGATCTGGTCGGATCTGATCTCACAGACCAAATCCTTCAAAAAACGACGGATTTCTGCGCCACACACGGAGAGATCCGTTACGCAATTGGACTTGATCCGTTGATCCGGTAGATTTCTCAGTTCTCCGTTAGTCCTTAGCGGATCGTGGGATCTGATTCATCGGATCAGATCGTTTAAAAAGTCCGCTCGTGTGTGCCACCTAATAGGAATACCAACCAAAAGCCAAGCTTCTAAAATATCTTGCATTGTTATCAATTTAGTTTCCCATGTTTGTAATTCGTGTTCATAGAAACGTGCATATGGAGAACCACGCATTGTTTGGGCTTTTAATAAATGATCATCCATTAGTAGTTGGATATCATCAACGGATGTTAAAATATTAACGCCAGTATCGCTAAAATTTCGATTTTCGTTAGTTTTGATTAAAAAATTTGTTTTAAATTAGAAAATACCGATATGGGATTAATTCAAATGTAATATCAGACCATTCGCTTTTCATTTGCTTCAAATTTTGCTCTAATTCATATTCTTTTGTAGCTGAAGCACTAATTTCTTCTAATTGTTGTGAATATTTCGGTAATCCATATTCAATCATGTCATTTAATGTTGATTCTGGTGTTGTTTCAATTTGAATTCCAGCTAAATCACTAATCTACAAAATCCGATAATAGAGATCGAAATTGAAATTAAGATTTATTTAGAATAGCTACCATTTGCCAATGACGTTCTTGTAAACCTTTGTTACAAACCGTACACAATACAGGTAAGAAATGTTTAAATTTTTCAACTTTAGCTTTCATAGTTTCAGCAATACGTCTAGCTGCAGGATTATCACTAAATGTTTTTGTTAATTTAAATAAAGTTTTCCATGCATTTTCCGTATAATCACAAATCATATCAGAATCTAAATTATCAAATGGTCCATAATACCATAAATCATAATTTTTACTAAAATCATATATAGTATGCCATAATTTATCATATGGTTCAATAATATTTAACATTTTTTGTAAATTTAAAAATGGCGATACATCAAAATCTAATAATTGTTCTTCTTCATTAATTCTATCAGCTTCTAATTTATCTTCATTGATTTTTCCATATAAATCTTCAATATCTTGGACATTTTTGAACATTTCATCGATTGTTAAATATGGCGGATCACGTTTTTTGAATGCAATCAATAATTTTTCATGTTTAATTAAAGTTTTATCGAATAATATACGTTCATTTCTTAATGCCACTTCAGCTTGTTCACGTTTCATATTCAAACGTTGTATTGCTAATTCTATAACATTTTCAATATCGCTTGGCCAAAGGAAAACGCGTGAATTCAACGCTAAATCATCATCTAACAACAAGATTTTTCAATAATTTCCATTCTCTAGATAGACATTAGCAATTGACACAGCACCTATTCAATAGTCTTATCAAGTAGTCGTCATCTATAAGATTGAGTGTGCATGAACGATAAAGTAATCGACCGATAGTATTAACGTCTACTATCGGTCGATTACGAATTTAACGAGTTTTCAATCGTCCAACAGTAACGATCCTACTTAAAGTGCGAGTGGTGTGTCACATAGGGACGAATAAATCCTGGGGCGGTTAGTGGCCTCTACATTGGTTCAATAATCAATGTGGCAGAGCATTTCCTGGTGGCACGTAGATCATCAAATACCTATCTAGAACCGCGGCATCTTTTAGGTCATTTCAGTGAGTATTGCAGTACTTCTGACTGTGATGGGAAGCGCAACGGAAAAACCGTGTTTAGGATAGACCGTTCTGCAAATGTCCTCAATGTAGTACCTTCACATGGTGGACGGTGGGGTAATTGCGGTGGAGTAAATCCACCGTTATGACCTAAACCTAGGGAATAGGAGCAATCAGTGCCGAATGCTTTTTTTTTGTCAGGTTTCGCCGAATAACACTAGGGAGTGTCGGAGTGCCGAATACTACAGGCCTCAAATAGGAGTCAACTATGCGCCATATGGTACTGTGCTCTCAAACATCTCACCAATGTCAACTCGAAGGCAACTGTGTATCTGCTCCCAAACATTCCCCCAATGATGCAGACTGATACCACGGGAACCTAATTGACTATCCGTCAACCACAATCTAATGAAAAATTTCGAAATCGGCCGGAGTAGTTATATGATGCCGATCCTATTCCACTTTGGAATTTTGGTGGATGCGCCGGGGTACTTTCGCGCGCAAACTGGATAAGGATCAAAGCATGTGCGTGGCGCCTCTACCAAATTTTCAAATTTGCGCGCGAAAGTACCCCGGCGCACCCGCCAAAATTCCAAAGTGGAATAGGATCGGCATCATATAATTACTGGCTGGTTTTGTAATCGTTCATTAGCACCAAAACCAAATGTCGTTAACTTCAGCATTAATATCGGTGCCGTGCTTTGCTGATGTCTATCAAAGAAAAAAATCAACTTAATCTAAAGGAACTAACTTGTAAAATGTGCATAATCCATTAAAAACAGAACATATTCTGATGTTTTTCGTATTTCTTCACGCATATTAAAAAGAGTAACATCTCGACATTCCATCACATAATTTTGTAAAGCTACTAATTCAGCAACAGTTTCAGTATTACCGCTTACTTTTAAGCACATATCGTCGAAAACATTACATATTCTAGAAATAAATTAAGTAACATTGAAGATTAGCTGAGTAAATTAAAGGAACAACCAGTAGTAGGTATGTTTACACTTGTGCGCTTTTATATGCGTCCAACAAAAGCATCTCATGCCTCAAACGGAGCTAAACGGGATAGAGCATGTCAACCTAACTGAAGTCCTCTGACTGTCAATACTGCGTACGTCTTTTAAAGTAGAGTAGTACTATACCGTAAGATTTTCAAGAGTAGGTTCATAAGGAAAAAACTAGCATTGACCAGTCTTACGACTTTGAAATAAGTTGAAGTGAGATGGAGAGAAATCACGTGATCAAAGGGTATTGCTCCCGATCTCACTTTCACTTATTTGAAAGCCATAGGACTAGTGAATGCTTGTGTTTCCCTATGAGCCTTTTCTTGAAAATCTCACGGTATATTATAGAACTATACAGTGATGGTAACTGAAGAGAAGACATCAACCATTGAGTTTCTCAAATATATGAACGTCCCGGGCAATCTTAATGTTTTTACTATTATTTTCTATTTCTTTTGCATTTTGATCAATTGAACAAACCGACACCTGGTTATAACTCACAAATGTATGCAACCAGTAGTGAAGTGTTTCCTTGAGTATTTCAACAGAGATATGCATCTGATGCCCAAAGAATTGAATGCGCATGATTAAAGCGTGCAAGTCTAAACAGACCTATTGAGAATCAGCCCTAATGTAAGTTTATTACTTGTAGATCGTCTAATGTTACTTTTGCGTGGGAAATCTGAATTTTTCGTTTTGGTGAGATGAGCACGTCAAAGCGCATCCCCACTATGCCGTTTGGTAAAGCCATACGAATATGGAGGCCGATCGTCATTAATCAGTATAATGGGAATGCGGCTTAAGCCAAATGTTGTTTGACTTACAGACCTTATTCTCCCTATTTCGATCCTATGAGATCGTTAATAATAGAATGTCATGTGACCTACGTGCTACTGTACGACTTTTCAAACTTACTGTCTATTATGTTGTCGATTTTCATTTAGAAAATAATCGGTTATGAAATTTCTTAAATTATCAACAATTTGATAAAGTTTATCATTTAATTCACCAACTTCTAATGAAATTAAATTTAATGGTATTGAACGTCTTAAATGAATTAATTCAATTTTAATTAGATCGAATTGTTCGATTTTCTTCATAAATTCTTTTAAAAATGGAAATGGTTTTATATTGAAAAATTCTTTTAAATCATTCTCACATTCACCATTTAAATAATTTTTATATTCTTCATAAATTATTAAAAATTTCTCTGGACCAATACGATTACTATTTATGTATGAAATTGTTTTATTTATAATTTGCATAACAAAATTTTCAGTTTCTGAAATTGAGTGCAAACATGTAGTTCTGTTGGAGAATTCTAAAAAAGACGACCCCAAAAATTAGATAAATTTACTTAACCTTGGTTTCCACTAGACGAAAAACTTTGTGCAATTTTCTATCAAATGTAAATCCGGAATACTACGGAGCGTGATCGGGCGAGCCTGTCTAGTGGAGGTTCGGCCAGGCTTGGCTCTTGGATGATATTCTCACGACGAGTCTGAGTTTGTGGTGTATGATTGGTGTTCGCTTGCCAAGTCTTACCCATGGACTTATAATACATGAACGCCGAATTCCTATGTTAAACAACGGTTGAGTTTCGTACAAAACAACTTTTGAAGACAGAGAATAGCGAGGTGGCGAGTTGTCTCTTTCTAACTTTCTGCGCATGGTTATTCAATAAAATATTGTGCTGCGAGGCCGGTAACTACTTTCATATTAGTAGTTTTTCACTCACGATCAGTTAGAAAGAATAAGACAACCTCTCCACAAGCTATTTGTCTTTAAAAATGGTATGGTATGCTCCGCCAATCGCTATTCGGAGTCCATGTATTACCTATAGGTTCATGGTCTTGCCCGAGTCTTGATACTGCCGTAGTCCACTTTAGTTCAGTTGATAAAACATAATGAATAATTACTTATTATGAAAAATATATTCACATTTATGAACGACAACCTGGGTGCTACTGAAGTGTGGCGAACCCACATTTCCCTATGGATTCTCTTTAACTCGTGCCAAATTTACCGACAACTGATGGGAAAGCACAAGCCATCACGAGCCGAGCCTGAAATGGCGGCTGGCGCACCCGTTTTCCAAGTCTGGCTTGTGGTTTGGCAAATCACGTGCCGTAGAATCCGGGTTTAAGCACGCTAACAACTCGACTAGTAGAAACTCGTGGTAACGTTAATTCTAAAAATTACCAGGGAAGATTATATTTTCAATTCGAGGAATATTAGAGTTGACATCTAAGATTTTTTGGAAAATACGTTTGACAAAACCCTCAACTACATCCAAATTTGGAAAAAGTTCAATATTACTACCAGTTTTTATTCTAGGTGTTATTTTAATTAAAGGTGCATTTGTTAAAACTAGATCTTCATATTCATCACCGTAATCATTACCATCCTGTAATTATTAAATTTTTATTAGATAAAAAATTACCACAATTGTTATAAGGAATAATCCAAATTATTCACAACCCAAGTCAGTTTTCAATAACGTAAATATGAAAGTAATTACGATTGGTTATAATTCGAATTGAAGAACATGCTTGTAACCAATTATTAAAAACAAACGTTTCGATTGGAGTAGTTATTGTATGAGGTAATTCGTATGAAGGTTGTGATTGGTTGAAAGTATTTAAAATGACCAATTATGAATAATTTGTAAAATTCGACTTTTAGATTCGTTAAGCCGCCTCCACATCTAACGAATGAATGCAAATGTAAATACAGTGTGTGCACGGCAAGACGAACGCGAAGGAATCGGTGCTTCAAAGAAAAAATTGGTTCCCATCTATAAGCGTTTGCATAGCGTGGACGGGAAATAAAAACTAGAAGCTAGTGGAACACGAGCGAATGCAAGGACATTGGTATTCGTGGATTTGTTCGCGTTCGTTTGCATTCTTTACGGTTTGTTCGCGTTCGTTTGCATTCTTTACGGTTTGTTCGTATTCGTTCGTTAGATGTGGACGAGGGTTTATACATATACCTCATAGTATCTGAAAAATTCCACAATATGATTTAGACTCTTTACAACTAGTGAGCGTAATTGTCTTGATAGTAAGGCATTGGCACAACTAAAGAAATTTTCAACGATTTTTGGTGAATCTGATGATTTCTTTGGTATAAATTTCTTCCAGAATTCTTTATATTTTAAGAAAATATCAGCAATTGATAATAACCATTCATTCAAAAGGATCTCTTTTGTGTGTTGACATAATTTATCAATTTTTTCTTCAAGAACTGACAATTCTAATGGGAAATCATCTTGTATTTTCAAATCATACATATTAACAATTATCATATTGTCATATTTATCATACCATAATTTACGTATTTGAATTATTACGATATTGTTAATAAAATAATGATATTCTAATAATTGTTTTGATATAATGTAATATGTATGCCATGGTACAGGACTACGGATTATCATTATTGGATATTCAATACGATAATTTTCAATTTTTAAACGTTTCATTTCTAATGGATTCTTCAATATATAAAATAATAAATTTTTACGCATAAAATGTTCATAAAACATCAAAATTTCACGCTCTATATTCGCCATAATCCATTTAGATTGTTTTAATTTAAAATATTTCAAAGGTATACGTTTTACAGATTTTTTAAATAAATGTTGTGGAAATAGTGGAAGGTATTCCAACTTAATCCCCTAAAAAGGACACAAAACTGTTAGTTGATTCCGGTACGAGAGTTGGCGCCTTTATCAGTCCACTACGATTGGTTGTAATTCAAACTAAAGCTCACGCTACTAACCAATCGTTATAAATAAACGCTCCAATTGGAGTAGGTTTTATATGACGTAACTCGTATGATTATCAAGATTTGTTGAAATTGTTTTAAAGGACCAATCATGGAAATTTGGAAAAATTCTTGTGTTTGATTGAAATAGGCGCCAACTGGGTTCAACTAAGAGTGTGATAGAAACCTTTGTTAAATAATATTCAATACGGGCCTGATCTTCTGGGCGGATTTTTCGATTTTGTTCCTCGTCAATGCCCTTTAAAAGTATTGTCCTTTGTTCGTCTGGGTCTCTAGGTAAAGTTGCTTGTAATTTCTCTAATTTCCTATAAAATTAACGTTAACGTTTCTACGGTAAATGATTTTTAAAGAATTTACGCTCGATCTTCGATTATCAAATCAACTTCTTGTTGTTCTAATTTCTTTTTCATTTCTTTTTGTAATCGTTTCTTCTCGATTTTTTTCAATTTCTCCTCCCAATACTTACCATTTAATAAATCTTCTAATTTAACAATTTGTGCACAATCTTTAGATTTACGTTTTTTAATCGATTTCTTATCAGTATCTTGAGATTTATGTTTAACTGGTGGATACCTCAATTTACCTACAATTTTACTAAATATTAGAATATTGCAAATAATGAATAAAATTACTATTACCGTCACTATCAAATGGTCCAAATGATGGTTCTCTACGTTGTCGTAATCGTCTTAAATTTTGAATCCGTAACTTTAATGCTGATGGTGTAAAATTCGCGCCTATTTTGTTTGTTTTTTGTTTATATCAATAATTAATAGAAATAATCAATAATTTTACCTATAGTTTCACTAGGTCGATAGTATTTTTCATGGTAACATTGGGCAACATTTTTCGTCCAAGAGTGTTGAGCAATTATCGGTGGATATTCTGTAATGCGTTTGATACGTTCAATAAATGGTGACGGATTACTATCATCATCATCGGAATGGATTTCTGGTAATTTAGGATATTTTGGTATATTTCTCTCATAATTATAATCATTCATTTTTAAAGAACAAACCGTTGAAACTTGTGTGTATATAATGAATGTCGTATTGACAAAACTGGTTGCTTTGGTGATGCTAAATTGAAATATTAACGAATTGAAAATGTTAATTTTTGCAATCATTCTCATTAAATTCGAATGTTTCTCAAGACATTTCATGGAGTTGTTAATAACAATGCAACTTGGGCTTTAATTGTTTTAAATCAACCCTGTCCTCTTAATAGATGTGGTAGTATAGACAACTAACAATACACAAATGTAAAACTGGTTGTATACATTAAGCAATTTTTGGAATTATTTAAATTTTTATTGAAAATAATCAACAATATTGCAATATTTTAACAAAATCAATTATAATAATGTTTATTGATAATCTTGTCATGTAATATTCGATTAGAAATTGTTTAAATAAAATTTTTGTTTGAACATAACCTCAATTATTTACAACAATTTTTACAATAATTTAACAACAATTTTGTGTGTTATCATAATTTTTATCATAATTCAAATAATGATATCAATGAAATTTGTCAATGATTTATATGTTTCTGATTTATGAACAAATTATTGGACGTTATCAATTATTGTTATTCTGTTATCAACAACGTAAATCATAACATTATTACAAATTATTTATCATTGTGATAATAGTTTTTTGGTTTCTTTTTTTTTGTATTGGTTACAACAATAGATAAAGAAGTTTTAGTTATTATTGATATTAATAGAAGAACCAATAAAATGGACCTGTATATCGATATTTATATTTATTTGTTATTTTTTTAATAATTTTCATAATTGTTTTAGTGATGAATCAATTAAATTGGCACCATTGAAGAAGACATCATTACCGGGACACTTCCCAGAACAAGGATTCTCATCGAAAATGCCCCATCATTTGTCGTCAAGTAATAGAAATGAAGAGATAGCAACAACAACAAGTTATGATCTTGTTAATGTAAATCGTGTTGCATCCATGCATCGTCCATTAAAATCCCATTATCATAACAACACTTATGTTGATCCTATTGAACAACATGCTCAACATATTGTTGATCAATTAGAACAAGATGATAATCTAATGGAAGATACACCCATTTCTGAGTTATTACGAAAGTATGTATATTAAACTATGCTTAATGCCTTATTCACACTAGCTTAGTACTTATATATTAGTGCATTAGTGCTTGCCATGCGGCTACTAAACTGGCTTAGTGATAAGTGACAGTTAGTAGCAAGAACTCGACTGTCACCAACTATAACTAAACACTTGTCGCTTATCAAAGAGAAGAACCTTGAACTTCTAGATTCACTAAAGCTTAGTACTAATCATGCTTGTTTACATGTGGATACAAGTGTTACTAACAAGTGCGAGTGACAAGTACTAAATACATACTTAAGTAGCTGTTTACCCGACTCACCAATAGACAACTGCACAGTATAATCGTGGAGAGGGGACTTTTGTTGCTTAGCAAATACGTATAGAAGAGGCTTCTAGTCGTTTGCACTTGTGAGTGACAAGCACTATTGAGACAAGTACTAAGCTCGTATAAACAAGGCATTAGCAGCGATAACTCGATTGTCAGCAATGTTGAAGAAAAGAACCTTGAACTTCTAGATTTAGTAAAGCTTAGTGCTAATCATGCTTGTTTACATGTGGATACAAGTGTTACTAACAAGAGCGAGTGACAAGTACTAAATACATACTTAAGTAGCTGTTTACACGCCTCGCCAATAGACAACTGCACAGTATAATCGTGGAGAGGGGACGTTTGTCGCTTAGCAAATACGTATAGAAGAGGCTTCTATTCGCTTGCACTTGCGAATGATAAGCACTAATTAGACAAGTACTAAGCTCGTATAAACAAGGCATTAGCAGCAATAGCTCGATTGTCAGCAATCTGTGGTTGTTTACACGCCACGCAAGGGACAACTGCATAGTAGAATCGTGGAAGGCACACCACTTGCCGCTTAACATATAGGAATGCTTGTTTACATGTGGGTAGAAGTATTAAATAACAAATGCGAGTGACAAGTACTAACCTCGCGTAAACAAGGCATAAAGCCCGGTTAAGCTTCCCTTCCTTAATCCAGACTTAAGGTCTTATGTTCAAAGAATATAAAGCATGCGCTGTAGCCACAAACTAGATGCCAACAGTCGTGTATAAAGGCGGGTTTAGACATGCATGGATTCAGTGGCGCCAGTGAATTTAACTTGCATGTGTAAACATGAACTTGCGTAAAAGTTGAAATTTTGCATGCATGGATCGAAAAGTCTGCAAGCAGTTGAAATTCACTTGCGCCAGTGGTGACTCACACCCCCCAGAAAAAAAATGCGTTATAACTTGCACGTGTAAACAAGTTTTTGCAGGGCGGCTTGCCAGTTAATCAGTTCTTAGTGGCTACTCTACAGGCTTCGTGAAGTTCAGTCGACATGTTGTTCACTAAGCAAATTCGTTAAAACTGAAACTGGCGTGCTGAAAATTCCAATTTCTGAAAATGTGTGTGATCCTTCACTGGCATGCAAGTAGAACTTGCATGATCACTGGCACCACTAAGTCCATGCATGTCTAAACCCGCCTTAAACCGTCACTGGCATGCAAGTAGAACTTGCATAATCACTGGCACCACTATAAATCCATGCATGTCTAAACCCGCCCTAAGGAGCGGAAGATGAACCGGGCTTATAATAAAACGATTGTTTTGTTGTAGGGAGACTTTAAGAGAATTACCACAATGTTTAACAATAAAACGTTGTGTTAAAACGAAACTATCAAAATCGATTAATTCCAAATTAAAATCTAAACAAATCACATTTAAACAGAACTTAACATTTAAATGGAATAAAGTATAATTACTGTAATTATTGTAATTAATTCGAATTATTAATTTTTGTAAATTACAGTTTAAAGTGAAGTTTGTAAACAGTTCAACATCATTAGAATTATGGTATGGTAGTTTGAAACGTATTGAAGGCCATTTTGGTTCAAGTTATGCTTCATATTTCAAATTTTTACGTTATTTATTTATTTTGAATTCAATCTTAACAATGCCAATAGTTGGTTTCTTGATTGTTCCACAAATTATCTTTGATTTAAATCGAAATAATACAGAAAGTATTGGATTCAAATTTCAGGATATCTTTACAGGAAACGTATGATAGTTTTGTTGTTTTTTTTTAATTTTTTTTTTTATTATTTTGTTTTGTGGGTGGAAATTTTAGGGATTTTTTTATGACACTATCCTTTATTATGGACATTATACTGATCAGAACATCCACTATTACAGCATGCCTATTGCATATTGTTCCGTTATGTTTATAATTTATTTGATTTCTTTTATTGTTTTAAGTATTAGGTTAGTATTTTTCCTATTTTTTTTTTATTTAAATGTTCCCGCTTAAATTACTAGAACTCCAATTTTACAAGAAAGATGCCGATTATATTCAAGAGATGGCGTCTAAAGCTAGGTCCACACATGCGTGTTCGTATTCGAATGTTCGTATTTGGACCCATACTTCGTACTAACAGTGCAAACATTCGGTATTCGTATACGAGCACGAATAAGTTCGCTCTAGTGTTGGTAAAATGACACATCAAAACGCACGAATATTTACTTTAGCTATATTGTATACCGTCTACGCATATGTGTACGACTGTTTCCATTAATAATTATCGAAGGTTATTTGACAAATGTTCGAGTTAGTTAAAATACTTGTGGATAGGTGGCTTGCCCACGAACAATCGACAACGAACACGATTATTCGTACACGCATGTGTGGACCTGGCTTTAGAAAGAGACTTTGCCCGGTAATAGGGATTTATCCTGCGTGTAACTACCTTTTTGGTGGTATTTCATGGTCTTGCCCATTTAATTATGGGGTCTGATTCTGATTCAGCGTTGAAGTATTCACGGACCTATAAAGCCGCGTCCAAATCTAACGAACGAATGCAAACGAATGCAAATGTAAACATAGTGTGGACGGCAAGCCAAACGCGAACGAATACGAACGAATGCAAACGAACGTAGAAAACAGCGATCCGCTGGTTGTCGGTACTTCAAAGGAAAAATTCGTTCGCATTCGTTTGCGTTTGGATAGTCTGGACGGGAAATAAGAACCAGAACCTAGTGGAACACAAGCAAATGCAAGGTCATTCTACTACTTCTGTTTGCGCATGATATTCGCATTCGTTCGCATTCGTTTACATTTGTTTGCATTCGTGGATTTGTTGTAATTCATTCGCATTCGTTTGCATTCGTTCTCGTTCGTTTGTATTCGTTCGTTAGGTTTGGACGCGGCTTAAGACGCACGCCTTTTAGTGAGGTGCGATTTGATGTCCCAAGAAAATTTCAGTCCAGCTCTAGTAAATTGTTTCCGCAGAAATAGTTATCTCCACAAAAAGCTCCAAGTGCCATACAAATATATATATATAGAAGAAAAATGTATCTGTAATGACGCAAATAGACCTATGGAATTCAGTTTAGCAACAATCAAATCCCTCTTATCACGTAGACTAACTTCTAGCGACCATACTTCTAATTGTGGTGCTTCCATAAGATGGAAAAACTCCGGGATCAGGAAGTAAGACATAAAATGAACGTAGAGGGAACAATTATAGGCACAATTGAAAAGAAGCAATTCATATGAGAGGATGCCACACTCAATTTAGCCAAAGAAAATATACCTCCCGAATCCCGAACAATGGAAATATGGTAGGTCTATGAGATTGCGGAAAAATAAGATAGATGCTATAGAAACTTCCAGATGACTGACATGATAGAAATCGGTGGAGATTGGAATGCGAGAAGCGGCTATAGCGCTACACCTCGTCCACGAACTCCTCCTCCTATAGTAGGAGAGCCAGCAACGGTTTCATTTAAGTCATTTTATAACGCAGGGTTTTAGACGGAGGACGGTATAATTATTGAATCATGTATAGATAAGGTTTTAGCACCTGAACCTCGAAGGTACATAACTCTCACCTGACGGGTAAGGTAAATAGGTAACCGTAATAGTAACACTGAAACAAGTGTACCATGTGTAGATCACATTTACAAAAATCTAGATCTCAATTCTTAAAAAAAATATTAAAATGTTCGATTTTCATCCAAAACGTGGGCTCCAATGAGAGATAGGTATTGTAGAAACAGTCGCAGATTTGGCAACGCTGGAAAGAACTAACTTTTCTCTCTCATATATAGAAAGAGACCAAGTACAGCTTACTTTCTCTACTCTACATATGCTGGGAAGAACGCAGCGTTGCCGAACCTTTGACTGTTTCTACTATACCTGCGTCTCACTTCGCACCCCTCGATTAAAGCCTATTTTTTGAATGAAAATCGTACATTTTAATAATTTTTTTTAAGGGTGTTAGCAATAGAATTGAGAACTAGATTTTTGCAAGTGTGATCTACACATGGTACACTTTTTTCAGTAAAAATTCCAGACCTTCCCTATCAGGTGAGAGGTATCTACCTTCGAGGTTCAGGTCTTAAAACCTTATCTATACACGATTCAATAATTATACCGTCCTCTGTCTAAAACCCTGCGTTATAAAATGACTTAAATGAAACCGTTGCTGGTTCTTAGACTATATCCAGTTTTGGCACCGGTAAAGGTAGTTACTCCGCCTTCGTACATTATTTTGCGATATTACTCTAGTAAAATTGGAGTATTCTAGTAATTTTAGTAACGTTATTTTTACAATCGTACCAATTTTACTAAATAAATTCTTTTGAAAAATTCCAGTGTTGCCACTTCGTATCGTCGAAATTTCATTGAAACTGAAGGTGGTTTAAAGAATATCTTTGCTAATAAAGTATTTTGCAGTTGGGATTATGGGATAGCAACAAAACGTGCTGCTAAATTAAAATCCGATACAATCTACAATGAAATTAAAGTATTAATTATTCTTTTATAATAATTAAAATTAAATGATTTATTTGATTAATTAATTTTTTAGGAATTAATAAATGAATCTTTACAAGATGATGAAGATAGATCTTGTATTTATAAATTTTGGACAATAACAATTCACATAATTATTAATATATTTATAATAATTTTAATAATTAGTATTGGTTACGGTTTATGGTTATTATTTGATAAATTTGGTTTTAATACAGATGACTTAAAAGTAATTCCTGCAATTATAATCAATTTGATTTTAATGATTTTACCTGTGGTTTTTAGTGCAATAACAAAGTAAGTCTTTAATAAGGCCCGGTTCATCTTCCATTCCTTAATCTCGACTTAATTTGTGGTTGACCTTGAATCATTCACTTCGTTAAGCGCTTAAATGTACAATAATTCGACCTTGAGTTGAGATTGATGAATAGAAGCTTAACTGGGATAGATCCACAGAATTATTGATATATTTTTTTTTATTATAGATTTGAAGATTATAAAAACCCGCGTATTACACTTTATATAACTCTAACTCGTACTTATTTATTAGGAATTGTTGTAACCGGTGTAACTGTGTTGTTTTGGTTGTTTAAAGCATTACCATGTTGGGAAACTTTATTAGGACAAGAGCTCTATCGTTTAATAATTTTCGATTTTATATTCTCCGTAATTATAAAATCATCATTTGATTTATTCCGTTTCTTAATAATGAGGTGAGTGACTCAAATTGAATGGTTTTCTATACTAAATTGTTTCAAAATTAAATAAATTGTAGAACTAGAGGTTGTAAAACACCAACAACTGAATTCGATATAGCCACAAATACATTACAAATAATTTATAATCAATCATTATTCCTAATTGGTCTCTTATATTCACCAGTTTTATCAATAATAATTATATTGAAATTGTTTATAATTTGGTATGTACGTGATTTAAGTGTTAGGAAATTGTGTCGACCATTACAAGGTTCTTGGCGGGCTGCACAAACAAATACATACTTTTTAATGATAACATTTTTAACAAATGTTTTAATTGTTGGTTTACACGGTTATACAATAACAAGGTTTGTATATCGATTACAGATAATCTTGATAATCAGTTATTTTGTTGTTGTTGTTGTTGTAGTGTTAAGACATCAAAATCGTGTGGTCCTTTCCGTAATTATAACTATATATATGAGATACTAACGATTGGTGACGAAATTGAAAAACAAATAATCTTCTATATAACAAAACCCTGGATTGTTACTCTATTCATTATAGGTTTAAGGTGATTTTGCTTAAAATTTCTTTATAATATAATTTGAGACTAGTTTGTTTTAGTATTTGTGTTTATTATATGAGAGAAAAAGCACAAGCACAACGTGATAAAGTTAGATTATTACGTGAATTATTAATATGGAGTGCTAAAGATAAGAAATTCTTATTAGAACATATACGTACAACAACAGGAAGTATTGTTATATAGTAATAGCGCTATCTCTGTGTTATTTTTAATAATTGTTTTTATTTTTGTGTTAAAGGATTAGATTTTATTTCACAATCTAGTCGATGTTTTGATGGTGGAGATTGTGAATTCTATCAACAATAATGGAGAATCATCAAAATTGCAAATCTAATAATTATTACAGCCAATTATAGTAATAGCGCCATCTATATACTGCCTTTGTCAACTAAGAATATTAGTTGTTATACGCAACCAGTAATACGCTTATATATGATATGATGACACAATTGGAAACTCTAGAGGGGGCGTGGCTTCACCTAGTGGTGAAAAAGTGTACTAGTTTATTTGGGATAATTTTAAATTGTTTAAAATATGTATTATCATATATGATTTAAATATTTATATTAATGAAGATTTTAGTACAGAAAATTGTTAAATTTGCTTATATACAATCTTGCTACCAGAATTTTAGTGATGGTGAAGGTTTCAAGGGGGTTTCTACTTTGTTGGTGTTGAAAAATGGGAAATGTTCAGGAATTTTTTGCAAAGGAACTATTAAAGATACATAGATAAAACTCGCAATTCACAATCAGTAATACATATAAATATATCCTTAATGAACTAAAAGAAAAAGTCGACATCTTATTTGGTGCTACAGAAGGCTCGAGGAGGTCGACTGGACGCACGATGCAACCTGGTCCGATGAGTAGACGACGGAGGTTCTAAAGTCTCTACAAATTATGCAAACCACGAATAAATTCGTCCAGAATAGTAAAAAACTATACAAAAACTTTCAATATACTAGCAAAAAAAACTGCACTGTTTATGAGAAAATATGTTTTTTTCCTTTTGAATGACCGTAACTCACTCAAAAAAATTTGTATCTTTTCTATTCTAGACTATTTCATGAGTAAACATTTGCCGATTATAAAACTACCCGATTTTTTCATTTTGTAGATTCTGGCACTTTCAACATCCACTCATGGCACCAAGGCTACATGGTTCGTCCAGACAGCCCCCTCGGCCTTTCTATAGTACCAAATAATACGGTGACTTTCCCTTTAAGTTCATTAAGGACATATTTATATGTATACTGAGTTTTATCTATTTATCTTTAATAGTTCCTTTACAAAAAATTCGCAAACATTGCCTATTTTAAATGCATTTCCAATCAGCAACAAAATAATGACCTAAATAAACTAGTTCCTTTTTTGTCCGCCAGATAGCGTATTCAAGCGCTAGAGTTCCCAATAGTCGAAATTTTAATTAAAAAAAAATTAGAAATACAATAAGAAGATCCATATTTGTGTCCTTAATTATTTTTAAACTCTTGAAACTAATCATAAAATTATGTTGCTAGTTATATTATTAGCGCCATCTATTGAGATTTTAATGTAATTTGTATAGTTATGAGGTTTCATTATGTATTCATTCCGTTATTAGTGTTCGTGTAAATAACCCTTAATTACTTCATTAATACGATTATAGAAGCTTTTGGAGTCAGGAAATCGATAATTTTCTATGTTACCTTATTTAGGTTAGATACGCAATTTTCTAACTTTCCAGTGGCGTAGTTAATGTTATATTACAACCACATCCGATAAGCTTAAGTATTGTTAATTAGGATGTTCAAATTTTTGGGCTTTTGCCAGCGCTATATTGCCATATATTTCTCGATACTATTGTCTTTTCGTATCAAGTTGATCACTAGGTTTTTGTATATAATCTTTACAGGCGTCCCGTAAGGAGGAGCTAGTTGAAATATAGTCACTGTTACTTTTAATCCTTTTAATTAATAAGAAATGTACGCCACTGGATGCGTATAGCCGTATAGACTCTGAAGCATAGTAGAGATATCTTGTTATGTCTAGGTCTAAAAGGTTAAAAACCACAGTAGTACATATAGTGTTCAGGGGTGGATTTATCATGACGCTACTAGCGTCAGGTCCCAAATCGCTAAGGGGTTTAAAAAAGTGCTCGGTAAAGAAAGTAAGATTTTACAATACAGAGGACTAGTAGATGCTCCCTTAACCGACTTTCGGATTATTCAAACCTATTATCTTACGGAAATATCAAGGTTTTAACTATTGTTGAGTGTCGGGTGAACTAAAAACTAAATATCTGCCCGTATTATCTTACTTTTTCCCTAATCCGACAGGTGCTTAGTCCCGTACTAGTCGGTCAAATGAGCTTCTATTGTAAAGGTTTCATACAATTACTTATTATTTTCTTTAGCTCAGTGGACCCAAAATCATTATTAGTTTATGGCCCCAAAGAGTGTAGATCTGCCACTGATAGTGATAAATGAAGAAAATACATCAGCTATAGATTTCAACTAGTCATCAGTAGTGAGAGCAACAAATCTTATACCGCGCCCACATCTAACAAACGAAAAAGAGCGAATCCGCGAATGTAATCGAATGCGAATGTCATGCGCAAACAGAAGTAGTAGGATGTCCTTGCATTCGCTTGTGTGCCATTAGTTTGTAGTTTATATTTGCTGTCCACAATATGCGAATTTTTCGCTGTTTCCCACGTTCGCTTGCATTTGTTTACGTTTATCTTGTCGTCGACACTGTGTTTGCATTTGCATTCATTAGTTAGATGTAGACGCGGCTTTAAGGTTATCGTTAATTTGGTTGTAGCACAAAAGTAAACAACCAATGACGTGCGTCGTACGTGTCTCAACAGAGTCATGCGTTGGACGTATGCAGATCTAAAAGCGCACAGTGGTGTATTTTCTCTCTTTGGGACACGAACTTAATGATTTTGGAGCCCTTACAGTGACGTAATTACAGTGGGCAGCGCTGAATAGTAGAATTTAAATTAGCACCCAATAGCTGGGTCCTTTTTTCCTTTATTCATTAAATCATGGAACCTTAAACTAAAGAAAATAACAATTAACTCTACGAAATGTTTTTTGTTAAAGTGTACAAATTGACGAACACTTTTGGCACACTTGACATTGGTAGCACCGTTAGCGTCATGGTAAATCCACCTTCTCTTTAATTTCGATCGGTAAATCCGCACAAGTGTAGAGATTTTGCGATACGTTGTCAAAAGACCGGCCGGCATCGAGGGAACCAGTGGTGGACTGGTAAAGTTTTTCGGCCCTGGCAATTACTTGTATCCTGCCGTGTAGTAAGTTTATGAAAGATTAGTTTTGGACCAGCATCCTGTTAGTTGAGGCAAGGTATTAAGTCACATTAACATATTCTTCGTCATCAAAACACAGACGAAAAAATTAATAAAGTCAAAGAAAAAAAATATTTTTGTTGGATTTACTGACAAGTTGCCGATCGGGCGTCTACCCGGCGGCCAGGCAGTCGAGTGGGAACGTTGCAACAAAGACGATTCACCTAAAGACAAAACATTCTTTATTTTGTAAATAAAATTATTATTCATCATTATCGCCCATTTCATACGGTTTTGATCGTATGTCGAAAAACCGAACGGCTAAATTTTTTAATCGATCGAATAGCTTTGACGACCACCGTATAGCGACCGTAAGTTCAGTGGCGTATGTAATCAAATGCGTGGTTTCGCATTTAACGGTTTTTATTCGTACGACAACTGTGTGAAAATTTGGTAAAAATTGACCGTGCGACTAAAAAAAAAAACGTGCATAAACTTGTATAGTGAGAAACGGACTGCAATTTGTTGTTTGTGCGGATTTTTGCCGTACGATAAAAATCGTATCATGCAGAAGGGGCCAAAGTTACTCTTATTAGCCGATTACACGACAGCGGTATATTATGCGCAATAAAGACGGAACACCGTAGGACACTGCCGTAGCTACTGCACTAAGTGCCTATGGCTCAAGAAATAAAAGGCGCCTTTGTAGGAAATAAACACGATAAAACAGAATAAAAATGCATTTTTTTTACACTTTTTATTGTCGGTCAAATTTGAAATATATAAACATTGCTACAATAGTGTAGTGATCCCTTAGATTCGACGCCTATTCTAAGTGGCGCCTATGGCTGTGGCCACCTTCATCATACCCTCGCTACGGTACTACCGTAGGGCGTCCACCCGGTGCAAGTAAGTTTGCGCAAACCGCATTCTTTATTGTACGGACGGCCGGAAGTACAGGAACATCTCTGGATATACAGGGTGATTCACGCGAAGCTACAGTTTCCGTATTTTTTAGAGAAACGAAACAAAAACACAAGGATAGGGAGTACTCTGTCTAAACATGACTTGATAGCAAAATGGGCCTCTTATCGATAAAAGCGTTTCTGAAATGAGATAAACGGCCAATATCTCTCAGAACCTATAACAAAAGGAACCACTACAGCTGAAACTCTGGAATATGTAGATTCCCGTCATTTTTAGACAGAGTACTCTCTATCCTTGTGTTTTTGTTTCGTTTCTCTAAAAAATACGGAAACTGTAGCTTCGCGTGATTCATCCTGTATACACTCACTTAATGGTTTGAATATTAGATTTGCGCCTTGTAACACTTGGCTTAATCCGGCACTGGTATCTAGGGTGAAAAGAAAATGGGAAATATACAAATACCAACGCAACAAAAATAAATCACCATGCATTTTTGTTTTATATTGGATTTTTTTTGCAGTGCAATGAACGATTATCCTTCCGTTATTATTAAACAAAGCATTACTATTATTGGAATGAAAGAGAAATTCAAAACAACAACAACAATATAGCCATACCAGAAATAATTTGTCCTTGATGTGTGAGGTCCTCTAGTCTATATACATCTCTTTCTTACACTATACGTTTAACAAATATCTATCTTTGTTTCTTTAAAATTGTGTTGTTGTATACTGCTGTTAAAGAGTATTGTGTGTGTGGTCCATCTATCTCGTTTTTTTCCAAGTCGCATCAATATTTTACGTCTCATTTTAAACAAACTTTAGTAAAGTTTTCTATTTTCTAGTGGTAGACTCACAAATGTAAGCACGTGTGTCTTGGTGTTTGTGTTATTGTTTTTAAAAAGAAATTTAATAATTTTTGGCGGTTTTACGGTAAATTATTAATTAAATCATGATTGAAATTAATGTGAAATAATTATTTGTACGAGTTTTCATTCATAAAAATCATTGGAAATGTTTAAATTTTCTGTGATTATTGTTGTTAAATTATTATTAACAATACCGACTATTTTAACATCACATTTTCATCCAAATGAAATAAGTAATTTAACGAAATTCAATCGTTTTCTTGTTGAACATCATGATTTAGATAAAACATTATATGATCCACATATGAAATATTGTAAAAAACCAGCTAAATGCCAACAATTAAATTATACAACATGTATGGGTGCTAAATTACCATATCAATCAACAACATTAGAATTGACCGATTTAACAACACAAGAAAAAGTACAAGAACGTCTACAATTATATCAACATTTACGTTATGTGCCGAAATGTTGGTCAGTTATACAACCATTTCTATGTGCTTTATATATGCCGAAATGTGAACATAATAAAGTTGATCTACCATCAAAGGAGATGTGTCGGATAACATTAGAACCATGTAAATTATTTTATAATAGCTCGATATTCCCGAAATTTCTCAATTGTGAAGATGATACCGTATTCCCATCGAAATGTAAAAATGATATACACGAATTGAAATTTAACACAACAGGATTTTGTATTGAACCATTAGTTAAAACAGACCAACCGGACTGGTTCTATCCAGGTAAAATTATAAATATTGTTATCAATTAGGCAACACATTATACGCACAAGTTTCAAATACTACCGCCTTTAATCTAGAATCCAGTCATTTAAAGCCCACCTTACAGTAGACTGATTATTAGTTATGCAACACATTATACATATTGTCGCATTTAATCTAGAATGATTCAATTTAAAGCCCACTTTACCACGATATACGAGGTTTATTAAAAATTTTTCCCAATTTCAGATGTGGAAGGTTGTGGTTTACGCTGTAAAGACTCCCTTTATACAGACAATGAACACTATCAAATCCATCATTTATTGGCATATAGTGCCCCAATTGGTGCATTTTTAAATTTATTTGCAATGATTACGTTTTTTATCGATTGGAAAACGGCAAATAAATATCCAGCATTAACAATATTCTATATGAATATGTGTATATTTATTTATAATTTCGGTTGGTGGATACAATCATGGGGTAGTGAAACACGTGAAGATATCGTTTGTAAAAAAGATGGTACATTACGTAAATCGGAACCAAGTGCTACTGAAAATCTCTCATGTGTTATAATATTTGTTCTAATTTATTATTTTTTAATTGCCGCAATTGTATGGTTTGTTATTTTAAGTTATACATGGTATATGAATTCATTGCAAGCATTAGGTAAAATTGATGAACGTGTTGATAAGAAGAAGGCATATTTCCATTTGGTTGCCTGGTGTACAGCAATGATATTTACAATAACAACAATGGCATTAGGTGAAATTGATGGTGATTATGTTACTGGAATATGTTTTGTTGGTAGTATTAGTTTTCTTGCTAGATGTGGATTATTATTGTTACCATTAGGTTTAGCTATAATTATTGCAACAACATTTATTATACGTGGTTTAATTTTATTGATTAAAGTTAAAAATGAGAGTCGTGAAATTATTTCAGAACATTCAAGTAATAAAATACGTTCGAGTATTGTACGTATGGGTGTTACAACATTGTTCATTATGGTGTTTTGTGTGATCACTTTCATCTATCATGGATATGTTTATATAAATCGTGGTGAATGGGCGTCTAGTTTACGCAATTATATCCTGTAAGTTGGCAATTATAATATTTGAATCTCCCGCCGGGGTACGATCCTGCAACTCCAACTCTCCGCATATACAACACTGTACAACACCAGATCGTGAGAGTTTCGGGTTCGGTAGGGAAGTTTGTTTGAATTTATGGCTGTTTGCCACATCCTAATGGCGGTTTTCCACTAAACAGACTAGTCGAGTTTCTGTTTTGTTCAGGTTTTTCGGTACGTTGAAAACTGAAAACAAAATTCGGACAAATTCGAAATTCTATTTCCACCAAACAGACAAAATATTGCCGGAACTTCGGTTTTTATTTCAGTGTCTATGCTGGCAGTTCGTAAACACGCCGAAACTCTTTGATCTTACCGCTTCCGAACGAGACTCAGAAAACAAAACAGCAACTGTCGCAGAAAACTCGAGTCTTCAAAAAGTCTGTAAAAAGTTGCGGTTTTGTTTTTTTCTACACGAGTTTGTGCTGTGTTTTTGTTTTGTCTGTTTAGTGGAAAACCGCCTTAAGCACCATTCTTTTGTATTTATCCAAACATTCTCATCTATCCCGTCTATCCATTGAATTCTTGGTCTTTGTTTTCCTCTTCCTTTGTATGATATCTATTGATAGCATCTTTTAGATAACAGTTACTATTTCATCCTTTTTATGTGAACGTACCAAAATAGTTTTTCCTCTTCTATTTGGTGGTTCAGACCTTTCTCAGCGTTTATTTTATTTTATTCCTGCCCTTATATTATCCAAAAAACAGTAACACCACAGTCTCTTCTCAGATCGTTGTTTTCTATGCTGGGTTTTTTGCCCGTTTAGTCAAACATATCTGTTAATTTTGCTAAGACCGTAAGAATTTCTTCATCCTTTAACGGGACTTTCATTCCTTTACACGTTCTTGTTCATTGTTCTAGTGCTGTTTGTAGATAGATTTTGAATAACGTTACAGATAACCACCAGCTCTACCTCAGACCTTTATTGACCTCAAAACAAAATATAATTGTATCTCTTGTATAAGCGTCTTTTCTCTTATTTGATTTAAGTAGAATGGATTATCTGTACATGACCTTCTTGGTCTGAAGCCGTTTTGCTCTTCTACCTCCTTAATTTGTTTACCAATCCTTCATTTTATTCTTCTGCCGTACAGTCTACCGGTGGACACAATCACGCTCAATCCTCTATAATTGGGCAATTTGTTAGTTTATAAATTTATTGAAAATTTTAGGTGTAAATTGACGAGTCTCCATTCGGATTATTCACATTGCAAACAAGAAACACGTCCAAGTGTTGCAATGTTACAATTGCAATTAGTTGCAAGTTTCGGTGCAAGTCTAGTGACAGCCTCCTGGGTGTGTTGTGAAGCTACAGTTCACAGTTGGACACGTTATCTAAGAAAGTAATATAATTTTTTTTTTATTGTAAATTTCTTTATTTCGCTTTATAAATCTGTAGTTTATCATTTTGTAGAAAATTTCGTTGTGAAATTGAGGAACCAATGAAATTACAAAAACATAAAATCATTGCTATAGCATTTGCTAAACGTAAAAAATTCAATGAAGGTGGTCGTATATCGATCGAATGTCAAAATTATACAGATCCAGTTGGTTTACATTTCGATTTGAATAGTGTTGTAAGTAATAGTTTGAGTACAACATGGGCAGCAAATTTGCCACGTTTAATAAATCGTCGTGGTGCTATGGTAAACGAGATGGCATACTCATTATCGAGCAATAATCAATCGATCGATTCTGAAGTTAGTTTGAATGTACGTCATGTTAGTATTGAGAGTCGTTGTAATTCTGGTGATAGTCAGTTATCTGTACAAATCGCTGAATTGAAAGCAACAAGAAAAGTGAATCGACGCAACCGCCATCGTAAACGTATCCAACACAAACAACATTCAACAAATAATAAAAACGAAGAACCGATAAGGAAATTATCAACAAAATCGAAAAATGGCAGTAGTACAAGTTTAGATTCACATTTGAAATTAATGTTGAAGAATCTAACAAATACACGTACAACTATAACTGAACCGAATTTAGAACGTCGTCCTGGTATTGCCGGTATTGATGGACAACACATTAATAAATTATTATCAAATGGTAAATTAGTGATACCATTTAATCGTAATACAAATAATAAAAGTGAAAGTGAAGATGAGAATGTTTCTGTAACAATATCAGAAAGTAAATTCAATATGGTATTAAGTAATAATTTAGATTTAAATGATCAATTAGTTATGCAATCATTAGGTAAAAGTTTACGTATTGAAGAGATTAATACAAGTAGTGATAGTGATAATATTAAATCAGATAATGACGATGATGGTGATAATAATAAAGAGAATCGTTATTCACGTAATGGACGTGATTCACGTTTAAGTAAACGTTCAAAACGTTCAAGAATATCACGAAAAACTTATAATAGCAATTCGGATAGTGGTGATTCGGAGAGTGACAGTGAATTATTAGTTGGTTTACTACATTAACAATATTTAATTTTTAACGATTTTTACATTATTTGTGTTTGTAACTTGAATACTCATTTTGTAATAAAAATACACATTTTTTAAGCGTCTTCAAATTGTTTTCTTCAGTACGATAACTTGTCATAACACTGTAATGTACGAATAGATAGTTTTTATAAACTGAAAAAGACAGAAAGGTTTTCAGTCAAGAATTTCGTACCCACCAAGTTTTAAGGACAGAGAATAGGACCGGGGCAAGTTGTCTCTTTCTATCTTATATATACAATCTACCGAATTTTACCGGTTGGTTCTACCGATTTTACTCTGTAAGTAGTTAGAGTTAGAAAGAATGAGACTGCCCATGCACAAGCTATCTGCCTCTAAAAGTAGTAGGCTACACTCCGAATAGCGGAAGTATTCGGAGTCCAAGCATTATAAGTCCATGATTTTGACACACTGGTTCGGAAAATGGTGAGCCGTAACGAGACGAGGGCCGTGTACATAACTAAGGGTTTAGGTCTTCACACTTCTGACTGTTTAGTTTCTCTTTATCTCGTTCCGAAGAAATTGTTATTTTCCTTGTTTATTCTTCAAAAGTAACGACACTGTAGGGTATAATAATGCGTGTATTTCTTTATTGTTCAAATCACTATTTGAGTACTCTGGGCGCCTAAATCGTTTCCACCTCCTGTCAAATGTTTGAGTACCATTTCATACATTTTGACGCTTCTAATATACTCTGATTGCTTTTTGATGTACTTCGGCCGTGCTCCGTTCGAGCACCCAAAGCAATGAAGAAATCTACTACGACCTACGACGCATTAATAACTTTCCTAGGGTAATTCGATTCTGGATTTATGATTTAATTTTGTTCTGGGGTTTTCTTTTGTTAAGAGGAGAAAAGCTGCTATAGCAAAACAACCCCATTGTGGTTTTTTCAGGTCAGGTCATTGCACCTGAACCAGGTGGGTGCCAAGAATTTCAGCGATTAACTAAAACCTTGACACGAAATGTCGTTGGAATTTTTCAATCTATATCTACTTGAGGAGGCTTTATACATGTGAATTCTAACTACTGGCGACATCTTTTTGATTTTAGATGTGAATAATCTACATCCCCCATCATCCAGTGGCGTGGCAAGCTAACTTTGCGCTGGTGCGGGTAATTCAAACGGCGGGTAATCTAATCTACTACTACTACCAAAGAATACATAGTCCATAGAAGCTCATAAGTCCAATTTTTGTGGCCCATGTAAATCTTAGTACCTACCCTGAAAATCCGAGGGCGACACTTGTTCAATGTCGGTAATTAAGGTGATTACCATTAATAGAACTCATTGTCAGTAGCAGTCGCCATCAATCGCTGACAGCCAGTCATGGCCTAATTGGCCTAATGGACAGTCAAAATTATTTGAAAAATGAAAACTAATAAAAGTAATAAAAACAATAAATTCTCGCCTTAAAATACATGACTGCCAGCGACTGCTACTGAGTTCTATTGGTAATCAGTAGTAATCACCTTAATTACCGACATTGAACAAGTGTCGCTCCCTGTGTTTCAGGGTAGGTACTAAGGTTTACATGGGTCACAAAAATTGGACTTATGAGCTTCTATGGACTATGTATTCTTTGCTACTACTAACAATAATAATAATAATAAACCGATGAAATGTTGAGATGACGAATAAATAATAACAATAATAATATTTTGCTTGTCGGTAGGCCACTTTGGCCACCTCTACACGTGTTCATTTGTCTAATGCAGTGTTTCCCAACCATTTTGGGTTAGCGCGGCACACTTTAAATTCAATAAAATTTCCACAGCACTGGAATTCCGTATCTAGTTGTTTCTAATTCGCATTTTTTTTTTTTCATTTGGATGTCCATAAAATTCGGGTGCGAAATAAAAATCGAATTAGCGTCACACCTATAAACCTCTCACGGCCCACCGGTTGGGAAACACTGGTCTAATGTCTAACAATAATTTCTGGTGGCGACAGTTTGTTGAGTTACTCCAAGTTCTTGTTGTGTTTGGTCCGAATTTTCATGCAGTAATATTCAGATTGACTGGACGGACATTAGAATAATTCTGAATTTGTATTGGGGCCAAGATGTACGAGGCACCTGTATCATTCAATATATTACACTGACAATGAGAAGCATTTTTTCCGATATGCTGATGAGGTAGTAGCCCTGGCTGATAACTTTTAGTACAATACGGACTTTCGTTAAAATGAAAAAAAACTTCTGACTTGTTTGGTTTTATTGTATGGAATGAAGAGTTGGGCATTCTGTCAATAAGTAACAATAAAACGATTGGAATCATCTGAAATGTGGGTCTACCGCAGTATGTTGCGTAACTCGTAAGCTCTGATTGTGAGAGGATTACAAACATTGAAATGCAAAAAGAATTAGATGTGCAAATTGGAATATTTAGGGTGGATTTCTAGAAACTACAAATACAAATCTCAGCTTATTTAAAATACAGCCAGAAATAGCATTGTAACCTATATCACTGTGTTACCTATCTTTTGTGAGAGATGGCACTGCAATATATCCCCATTTCGACTGCAGCGCTACCGCTTAGCATTCGAGACATATTAAATACACATAAACTGTTTGGAAAATTCTTGACCCTATAGACCTAAACACTTATCTATTCTTATCAGTTTAAATGAAATAACAAATATAGCAAAAAATTTTTTATTGGTGATTAATCGAAAACAATCAAGGTTTCTTAAGAATTGACAATAATAATTTTCGGGCTATTAATTCGAATTATTACAGTGTAGCTCATGGACTTATAATATAAGTCCATGTTAAATCCCGATAAGCAATATCACGCTTTTGCAAAAATAAACTAAATCCATTTCAGATTTATTTACAAAAACCGGACAGATTGAAATATAAAAGTTCCATCAACATGTCGAGTTTCTGTCAGGTCGAGACTAAATTTCACTCAACTTGCAGTACTCAAAAAGAGATTTGAGCCATAAAGAAACACAAGCATCCATTTTCAAATTGTGTTGTTTTTTTGATTTTCATTTATTTATGATTTTGTTTCTAAAGCAACCAAAATCAACATATTTCTGTTGTTGACGTTTTGTGAACAACAGGAGTGTTTTTTCACTGCGTTTTTTTGCGTTTTGCAAAGCATTTTTTGAATTCAATTTCATAAACTTTTTAACAAAGAAGAAATTTGTACTAATCAGTAACTCATATAGTGAACGATTAGTGATAATTTTGATAAATTCTCATCTAATTTTCGAGAATTTATTGCCTCACATTTGACAGTCTGTCATTTGGATTTTTCATTTTTGCAAAAGTGAATTAATCTGAACAAGAGACTATGAGAAATAATAAACGGAATCAGAAAGCAGCAGATGCATTCAGAATGATGGACTCTTTGTCATTTGATGAACAACTAATAATTCAATGTTGCGCCATCATGGGAAAACAATTTTCTCGCGATATGTTATTGCATGTAATGAGTCCAAGGTCACCACTAGAAATTGCTTTAGGTAAATTTCAATTTCTAATACAATGCTTAATAACACTAAAGCCTAGTCCAATGTTTCACCAACCTATTAACAGTTAGACGACTTTCTATTTTCGTTCAAAAATGTAATATTGCCTTCCTTTTTGTCTAAAAATGTGGTGAGATATTGTGAGTTAGGAATGTTAGGATCCATATTATTGATAGTAAAATTACAAATTCAAAATTAAATTAACAGCAATCAAGAAACTGTTCGAATTAAAAGTCTTGGCCTGTGCTAAAATTGACACCAATAATCGTAAAATCATTGCAACACCTGAGAGCATCAAGAAGTTGTTTGAACCCAAAGCCTCAGCCTGTGCTAGTGATGACATCAGTGATGCTGAAATGATCGTAACACCTGAGAAAATCTTATCACTAAATAATTCTAAAGAAATAATTTGCAATTGTCGTGACAATAAAATTCACGGTAACCTAATTGATAAAATATCACTCACAATCAGATGATTAGAATTAATTTTTGTTTATTTTTTTGTTTGTTAAAGGAACATGTCAAAACTTACCAAAGTACGCTTCATGTGGTTACATGAAATTTTGCAGTACTCTCGTATATGACATTATATATCTCTTATCAGCTGTTGAGCTGAAAGGAGATATTCATCTACGTATTGTCGAATATTTGGAGATTCAAAAAGGAAATTGCCGTAATTGCGATTATGGGCCTCTCCATGAAATTTTAAATCCAACAGCTGAACAAGTACATATTACCTACATTTAGCGTTTCTCTTTTTCTAGATCAGAGTCATTTTTTTTGTAAAATTTTTAGAATTCGATGGAAAATTCCATGTGCCAAGAAACACCATTACCATCAACATCAAAACAAAAGACACCAATAGAAGTGATTTTCGATAGTCGAGATGGTATGAAGGAATTGAAAAGTATTTGGGGCTTTCGATATATATCTAGACTTAAAGATTGTGATTCATTGATGGGTGATTTCTCCATTGATAATTCTCCTAATAATGAGTGTGAATGCTTACCAATTTTACAAGCAGCCTACTCCCACATGATTGCGTATTATAGAAGTGTTGATAAGAATTTGTTGAAAACATCAAAGATGTTCGATATTGTGCTACAATATGCCAACGTATTGATCAACTCATCAAATCTACAATTAGCAATAGCAATTCTTGACGATGCACTTGATCTGTTAGAAAGAACAACAACACCATAGTCAGATTTATCATGGCAGAATAAATTCGTAAGCGGTAAAATCTTATCATTAATGGGTTATGCTTATATGGAGTTGGGTCAATTTGAACAAGCTGAATTTTATCTACATTCAGCATTAAAACAATATAATTGTGAATTTTCGCCTGAAAAATTATCAAGCAAATTTAAACAATTACGATTACGCTTGAAACAATATTTCGGATTATTTGTGTTACCAAATACGTTAACAAAGAACTTGAACTATTTGGAATCATATATTTGTAATAGTGTATCGGAAGTCTTCTCGCATTTGGCAACATTGTTTATGGTAAGAATTTCTCATTTACACAAATATAAAGAAACCAATTGGTTTATGTTGGTTGTTATGTGAGTCTATAAAGTGATCGACGCTTTACTGATTTTCACTCCGTATTAAAAATCTCCTATAGTTGATCACTGTGTCGCTTGTAAACCGACCAACATACCAATTCTACTTACATCACTTCGGTATAAAATCATTTTCTGTTTGTTGTTTAGAAAAAGAACCAATGGGTGTACGCTGAATACGCCGCTACATGGGCTTTATCGAAAGCCTTAAAAACAAATAATGAGTTTGAAACGATTTGTACAGCTTATTCGAACATGTTAACGGTTGCTTTACATTGTAAACGTACCAAACTGTGTGCAGCTATTGAAGTATATGCGTTATGTTTATGTAAAATGAAAAAAGAAAATATGACAAAAAAGGAACTAAAAGCCATAATTAAATTGTATACGTCAATATTTTGGTCTACACTATCACATGGAGATATAGAAAAAGCAAAACAAATTGGTGATATTGCTTTGCGTACGGCAAAATCAATAGAAGCAGCAGAATTAGTTGTCCCAATCTTACCACAGCTGATGTATATTTGTTTATTAACCAAAGATGTAGATGCAGCACTAGAAATTTTAGATGAACTATACTTACTTGCTATCGATGCGAATAATGATGACCAATCAACATATTTATGTTATTTGGCTCAATGTATGACTTTCCATTTAGAAACTGGTAATGTTATTACATCGTATGATGAATGCGAGCAATTTTTCGAAGAAATGAGCTGTGAAGATTAAAGATACAGCAGGTAAAAATCAGTTTTGTGTCACTATGTGGGTATGGTGTGTCAGAAATTGTAACTGGGATAAAGCAACCTTTTGGTATTCGAAAATGCTAGAAGTTTGTCAATTATTCGATGTTGATGACACTGTTGTTAATCAAATAACTAAATTATATTTATTAGAAGGTATGATTACAACATTGGCTTATAAAAAAATTGATGGGAATGCTGAAGAATGTTATTTTCAAAAATTCATTGAAAAGTTGATCGAGGCTTTGGAGGAAGCTGCAAAACATATGGAAATTATTTTGCCAAGGTGAGAACTAATTTCTTGGATAGATCAATTTTCGATTTAACAAAAAACTTTCGTTTTTATAGATTATACCATATGAAGGCCTATTATCGTATTATTCGACGTAATGACGCTTCTAAAGGTTTTAAATATTTAGAAAAAGCTCATAATTTGGCTGTTAAATACAACAATATTTTGGAAGAAGAATGGGTCGAGCATTCTTGGAAGGTATTACTTGTTTTCTATTGATCCAATATTGCAGTCATCAAATTCTAAACACATTATATTTGTTAGGTATGGAACAGCACAATAATCGGGGATGCCACTTTGAAATTTTGGCAACAACATTGTAACAAACATCATAAAATTGAACGTAATAATGGGAAATTTGTATATTTCCCATTAATATTTCCTATTTATATAAGATCAATCAATCAATAACATGACTCATTTGATTGTTCATTAATTGGCAATGGCGATTCTCAAAATTTAAGTTGTTGCTGAAAAGACTGGCGATATGGCATATGTTGTACAATTATGATGGAGATAACTAACTGATAACGGCTATTATAAGTGATTACTACTGTAAATGGTTTATATTTATTTTACGCATGTAGAATGTAAGCTAAATAAGGTACTGTACCATAGAACAGCGATTGGCAAGTTTCTATCCGTTGACCATCTACTGTCTGCCCACCGAATAATTTAGTTTTTACAAACATGGAAGAATATAGAGCTATAGCTGCTATTCGGTGTTTACGGAATACGTTCCATCACTGGCCAAATAATAAATAACTTATTTGTATCATTTTATAGACCTGTAATGTTTGTTTATTGTCAATAAACTGCTATTGTATTATTAATTTCATATATGTTATTGTGTTTTATTGACGATCATTTCAAACATTTGAATCATCTTTGCGTATGAGGTTTTGTTTGGTGCTTTTGTTGTTGATGATATTGTTTTTATTGTTGTTATTGGGGTTATTGTTGTTCATTGAATACGGCGTTTGATAGCACATTGGTTGATTGAATTTTTCATGATTACGTTTCATTTTTGTTTTGCTTTCTTTGGTACTGTCAACACATATATACACACTGTTGATGCACGGAACTGATTGAAACGTGCAATGATCCTTTCGCTTTTATTCAATTGAAACCGCACTATTTGCAAAACGGAAAACGCATTCGACGTACCAATACCGATCGCCGGTCGCAGCTGAAGAGAGATGCTTCTAAATACAGTGCGCACCAACAATTTCACTGTCCATTACCTATCCTCACCTTCACGTGGTGGACCCTGTTAACCCGAGCAACCCTGCTGGAGATCGGGTAACCAACCCCGGTGGACGGCTGGGTCGGGGAACAAGCGAGGAGGGGAAAAACGCTGCAACGACTATGGACATGGATTCGGATATGAAATATGAGTTTACGGTGCAGGGAAGGGAAACCCCAGTACCGGTCGATGTCGTGGGTGTTGGAGCAGGCCCCGCTCGACCGTCAGCTAGCAACTGCGGTCCCGAAGTGGTAGGCAACCAGGCCACTTCGGGTAAAATCTCTACTGTAAAAAAAAACCAACGAGTTATACTCGAAAGAACAACGACTGAAAGAAGCGACGCCGAACATGACGTCTTCAAAATATTATTGGTTGCAGGAAGTAAAGGTAATAGTGAGAGTAACAGTGATGATTCAGAAGGCACATTCGAACCAGCATCAAACAGAAAGCGTTTCAAAAAACGCAAAATCGCAGAAAGTCCGGAGACAGAAGAACAAATCACAATACCTGAACCAAGTAAGGGTATGAAAGAACTACAGAAACAGGTGAAAGCACTTGCTAGATTTTGCGAAGAGAATTCAAATGTCCATAAAGTGATAAAACAGATGGCTATAAATTTCCAAACGCTGACACGTACATTAATGAAAGAAGATGCCAGAAAGAACGAAAATATTGGAAAAATGAAAAATCAACTATCAACATACAGCAAAATGAAGACAACAACAACAACAACAACGACGACAACAATAGAAATGGGATGTCAAACAGATCCATGCACAGTAACACCAAAGCAAATTGATATCCGAAAGATGGAATTAAAAGATTATGACGAATTTGAACAAATTATTGATTTACCATGGGCGAAAGAATCACTTATCAAGACAACAGCGAAATATGGAAATCCATAAAAGACAATGACGACAATGTGATCTATTTTCGCGACAAAGATAAAACCAAACAGACGAAATGGTACAAGAAAATCTACACCAAATACCCCGAATTGGTAGATAGTGAAACTGAAGAAAAACCATGGGGTAATTACAATTTATTGGAACAAGTGGTAAAATATCGTGATTTGAAAAAGAATGTCAAAACGAAGCATAGAAATGTGGTGGTAATGTTCCACGACACCACGAAAGAAACGGAAGATATCTGTGATGATCTATACAACATGTTGGTGGAGGTGAAGTCTTTGGTTGAAGAATACGAAAACAAAGAAATCACCTTTACGATGCCAAAGGGGATGAGCGTAACAAAAATCAGAAAAATAACCGAATTTGTCTTTAGGGACACCCCGTTCAATATTAAAATTAGTATACCAAAGGGTGGTACCGATGAAAACGTTGAGAAGAAAAAGGAATTCAGAGGTGAAGCTCTCATGATAGAGAGCAATAATGGTAATTACGCCGAAGTTTTGAAAAATTTGAAATCAAAACTGACGGATAAAAACATTATAAAAGATGTGAACGGTGTAAGGAAAACAACAAAAGGCAACCTTCTGGTCACAGTGAGTAGGGGTGCCGAAAATCTAAAGAAAGAAATTGAAACGATTATGAAAGAGCAAAAGATACATGTACTAGGCGTAGCCAAGACAAAAATTATTCACATACGTGATATAGACGGACTCACAAACGAAAACGAAATAAGAAATGCAATCCTGGAAACAGGATACATAACAGATAAAGATAAATTCGAAATTAAAGCAATAAGACCGCTTAACAACGGTAACCAGATGGCCGTTGTTGCGGTAGAAGAAAATGACGCCGGGAAATTCCTGAATGATGGTCGTATAAGAATGGGCTTGACAATGTGCAGGATCCAGGAGAGACTGGACCTGAACAAATGTTTCAAGTGTTGGCAATATGGACACAAAGCCCAGAATTGCAACAACACAGATAGAAGTAAGTGTTGCCAGAAATGTGGCAAATCAGATCATAAAAAACCTGATTTCACAAATGAAATGCACTGCCCTCTTTGTGAGATAGATGGCCATGAGGCCGGAAGTGGAAAATGTAAATTCTTTAGGCAGGCGCTGACAGAGGCCCGTGCCCAAAAATCAAAAACAACAAATTCATTATTAATCTATTAATCAAAATGTGTAGACATTTAAACAGCTGCCAAGGCCAAAATGGAATACCAACGTGTCTGGATAATAAAAAATCAACAGAAATACAAAACCGTTCACATCCTCTAATAGACAAACAAATTAACAAAAAGATTGGCTTCCGATAAATAATAATAATTTTACAAAAATAAATTCAAAATACAATGCTACGCCTATGGAACTTTTACTGATATCAATTAAATTTATTTATCAAAATAGAAGAGATAAACTTCCAGAAATACACGGGGTGTCCCAACAAATTACACATGAAACTGTTTTACTAATTGATTTATTTATTTA
>JAZBGY010000544.1:29640-54029 GCA_037414755.1 Lydus trimaculatus | reverse complement strand
ATGAAGTCATTGCAAAATATTATTCTAACAATTATATCATCATTATTATTATTATTATTATTTAATAATTATGTCAATCGATTATTAATACTTACAACATCATCTTTAGAATCATTTTCAGCGAAAATATTCGATAGTATTGGTGGGTTTGTTTCTGGTAAGATGCGTACCAATTCAATACCAACGCCTTGCTGGAAATTTTAAATAAAAAAAAAAATTGATAATTTGCATGAAATAATAACAATATAGGGGAATTGTGTATTGGCCATGTTTCAGAATTTGCAATACGATAAGCAAGCCAAGGAATGCTATTTTTTTAATTTAATTTGTTTCACGTGTACGACAAGACAAAGGAAAAAAAATCGATATTGCGTCAATGCTAGAGGTAAAGTTCAAGAATTATAAGACAGAGGATCAACTAAGAATGAATGTCTGATAGGTTTTTTTTTTTTGAATGGATGAATCAGATAGACGTCTTTTTTTGACTTTCTTGTTTTTTTCCTGATTTGGTATTTTTGGCATAATTCCAAAACACCTACAAATTTTCGAAAATGACATCATCGAATAACCAAAAACCATTCTAAAATGACTTATTGATTTTTGACGAATCCTAACAACTCCGTTCTTTGTTTATTGTTGTTGTTTGTTAAAGTTTAAAGGGTGGGTATGTGGGAGGAGTGCCAAAACAACAACACTGTGCACTATTTAATGACGCAATCGATGAGGTAATACATTTTTTTCTACAGGTGGGTGTTTTTAAAAATCATCAACGGTTATTTTTATTTTTAGAGAATTGTGTAAGTTTACCTCATCTACGGATTTTTTAGCATAATCATTCATTGCCTGTATCCATACTTGTAGCAATTCATTTACAATAACAAAATCATTATACAACCATTGCAAAACATCATTCACCCATAATACGCAAACATTATCCGGTCCTGTACAAGTAGGTGCCGGGATGTATTTTGGTTTGCGTATTTCCGGTGTCGGGCTTTGGCGTGTTAAACGTTTCCGTACAGGGGGTGTGGGTGCTACATAACCGCCACTACCACCACCACGACTGCTAGCAGCACTAACACTTTTCACTGCTACACCACCGATTGGTGTAGTTGCCGATTTTTTCACTTTATCACTAACACCATCAACATTATCAATTTTTGTAGCACTACTACTTGTTACTGTTGTTGTTGTTGTGGTGGTTTTTGTTTGTTTTATTGTTAAATATTTCGCATAAAGTACACGTCCTAACCATAAACAAAATAATCCAATCAATATCCAACCAAATAATAACATTGCTAATGTATCCATTGTTGTATCGCCAATATTCTCAAATGTACAAATTAAATCATCAACAGCTTCTGCTAGATCGCCCATTGCCCATTATTACTACTATCCATCATTTGTTATCCATACCAACTACCTGTATTGTTCTTCCATCATTTACTGTAATTATTATAATTTAAAAAAAAAAAATGGTATCAAATGTACAACGTGAAACTAACTATACATACAGAATTATAAAGACACACACACTAAAAATAAGCCCTCGCCCAGATCATACTGTCTTTCTCTCACACACACTATATGTATCTTTGTTGTGATTATAAATAAAACTGTGCTCTAGTTTTTTTTTTTTTCATTTTCATAAGGAGCTCTCCTACCTATCTTATATGGGTGATAAATGTGTGCATGTTTTCCACAGTGATTCATATTAGAGAAATATACAACCCCTCTATCAGAAATTGAACAAACAAAAAAAAGAAAACCGGAAGTAACCCTTAATATTCCGGTAATTTTGTTAAAATTGTAACAATTCGATCAATATATGGAATAGTGGAAAAGTGGTGGAGGCGCCCAATTTGCTACTACCATTATTATTATTATTATTATTGATATCTATATAATTATCTTTTTTTTCAATGGATATACCAGTTTTTCTAGTTGTTATTCAATAATAAATGTGGAGACTTTGCACTGTTATTATGTTAAGGAATAATAATTAAGATAATTGCTGCGATGATCTAAATTATTTAATAATTAAAATTTGGTAAATAAAATTAGAAAAATATGATTACAAGTCAGGATATCTGTCTCTAATTTAAATGATGATATCATTGGAATGATTTAAAATAATTATCCGTAAATGGTATCAAAACTATTGCGATAGAGCAAAATTTTAAATTCAAATTTTTCATTAGATTCTAAATTTTTTTGTTGTTTTTTGTTTTCATACAATAAAAAGTGATTTTACCTGTGAATATCACAAATAAATCGATATCTTTGCTGCGTCTTTATTGTTGCACCAACTATTCGTTTATTAAACAATCAAATCCAATACGATTTCCGCAATTTGATAAATTCTTATCACATATGCTATCCAAACAATTGTTGTATTATTATAAAATAAAACACTTTCATTCAACAATTAAAACTAAACAGAACTACAGATTGTTGTTTGTTGTCACGGTTCTGTCGCCTATTCACTACTCTTCCAGTTGGTGTATTCTCTTTCTTGCTGCGTGTGTGTGGGGATTTAACTTCAAGTTAAATCCATTTAAACTCGATGTATAACAACAGTGACGGTATATATTTTCCGTATTTTATATCTGTTAGGTTTGTAATGGTGTTAACGTTAACGTGAACGCGCCTTCATTTGGATAATTGCAACAATGCCAAGTCTTGTCTGATTTTCATCAAATCTACTGACAGTTTTCTTGTATCGAAAATCAAGTCATCTGATAGTCGTCAAAATTAAGCCAAATCCAATAGAAGCCTCGGATTTTGAATTTTCCAACCAATCAGTGTTACCGCAAATATTTCATTCGTTTGGAAAATTATTCATAGGTAGAGTTGTGACTTTGGTGAATCAAAATTTAGGCTGGAAAGTTCTTCTCATGGACTTATAATACATGGACTCCGTATAGCGGCGGGGGGGGGGGAAGAGCCTACCACTTTTAGAGACAGATAGCTTGTGCCGGGGCAGTCTTATTCTTTCTAACTGATCGTGAGTTACGTGTTGCCATAGACAACTAATCGGTAAAATTCGGTAGATTGTACTACTATACAGGATTGGTGGCTCAAGTGTCGCAGTGATTCGAGATCGAACATTTTGTAGAGAAGGGACAGAAATAAAAGTTTTAAGAACGTATACGGCAGGGCCCCTCCACTGTTATGGGAAAATTACTCCACGTATTCCCCTCCAAAAATCTGACCTGGTATTCAGATGGCGCAAGAATCGCCTCTCAAACTAGAGTGACTATAGTCACTGTTCATCTAACTTTTTCCATCGCCCTCTCTACTCATCAACATGAATTAACTTGTTTATGTCCGTGAGTAGAGATGTCACTAATCAATTTAATTTTTCAATATGAAATACATAAAAGATAAAAAAAAAACTTATCAGTGTTTAATTTGTTTGGAATTTCGTTGTTCGTTTATTTGTGTAATTTGGTATATTACTACTTTATTACTACTCCTATTTATTTAATTGTTGTTCTTGTTATTTGGGTGTTAATTTATAATATGCCTATTACATTTTTAAACCGGCAACAGGTAAATATAATTTTCGATAGATCATCTTTGAGATACCAATTACATTATCATTTTCAAGGTATACAATCATTTTTGTCGATCAAACGGAAGAATTCTTCATTATTTTGACAAATAACGTGAAATGTAAGTCTTAATTTTCACTAAATTGTATGGTTCTGCTGAACAGCTTGATCAAGCATACATTTGAGCACGCTTCTTCTTGATTATAAGCTAATTTATAATGGAATTTTAATAATAGTCATATTATTGTTCAATACGTAACAGAGATCAGACAAAAATATTGGAATTAACTCACAATATTTGTTTGAAGTATAAGATAATGCTTTCAGAGTATTTTTGACAAAGAGTGTTATTATGCTGTGGCTAAATCTTTAGACAACATTAAACTTTTCAAAGCAATAATTATAGTTATTCTTTTGATTCAATTACTTTGATGGTTTAGAAGTGGTTCTATTGTCCCATCTAAAGAATTAGCTAGGTGCATATTAAATATTGAACATGTTTCCCTTTTAATAATCAGTAAGCAATATATGATATACATACATGCATAGACAGTCATAACTTTTGATTTCTACTTGTAATTACATTTTGGTTGTTTTACAACACTATTTGCTATTGTTATTTTTATTTGATACACAATTATAATTTATATTTCATAAATGCACACATAACAATTATACACAAATTTCAAAGCAAATCGTGTTGTATATATGCATTTCATGTAATGTATCTATAATAATATCTAAATAATAAATATAGATATATAAAAAATTTAAAGTAGGTTTTTATTTTTACCTCACAACATACAATTTATTGAGTTGAAATGGGTACAACATAATTTCGAAATTACCGCTACGTCAATCCAAGTTCCAAACCTGCTAGGGGAAGTGTTTTCAGCGCCCTCTGAATAGCAGGTCAGACAAATGACGTCATAGAGGTGGAGTAAATTTTGTATAGAAGTGGGGTATCTATATTATCTATGGTATACGGTGACATCTCAGTAGTACCTTGGGGCAGTCAAAAAGGCAGTACACGTTCTTAAAACTTTTATTTCTGTCTCTTTTCTACACATGCAGATCTCGAATCACTGCGACACTTGAGCCACCAACCCTGTATAATATGTGTTAGAAAGAGAGAACTTTCCCCGGCTATTAAAACTTGGTGTGTACAAAATTTCACCGTTATTTAGTACAGGGATTCGGAGTCCATGGTTCTTCTACACTCTTATTGGCTGGAATTGTAGTAGTCACGCACTGTAAATCGTCTATTATCAGATAATTTCATGTTCGTCTTACTGATGCGGCATAATATTTGGCAACGGTGTGATACCTTGAGAACGTCGATACTGAAACTAGTCAGCAGTTCCCAAAATTTCTACAATTAGCAATACAAAAAATTAACAATAACGATTTTAGAAGAAAATTATGCAAAAATACTAGCAAATCGGAAGTTGTATATGGAAACTCTAAAATTTATTGCTTTGTTTGCTAATCAATATTGCGTTCTTTCTACTTTATTGCAGACGTTGTAAAAGTTCGGCGACTTTTTAAAAAAAAATTCTTCTTCAATTAGAAAAAAAATTTCCATCTATTTGCTTTGTTAACAAATTTAATTCGATGGAAAATTTCTCTCGCATTTTCTGCTCAATTTAGACTTGGCAAAGGGACCACTACTACCAGATTGTAAATTGAAAATACAACCGGAAAATTATGAAATTCCAATATGTGTCGTTAAGAACACAATTATTACAATTTCTTTGGTATAACATTTCACTTTCACACGTTGCATAACCATCGCCCCAAGACATCCATCCTTATTCAGCTCTCTATTTCAATTAATTACTCAATCAACTGTGCTATAAATTATAGAAGAAAAAAACATTAATAACTCGATGTAGACAAAAAAAAGAAACTGTACTTTGAATTATATTTATTTCAAATACACTGTTGTAAAATTTTATTATTATAACGCAAACATAGTCCAATGTTGTATAATAATTTTTTCGTGTATAATATTTATATAAAAAAGGAATTGTCCCATTTACAACCTAGAAACAAAAAAAATTAAACCACAAAACTAATAAATGCACACACAAAACCTGGAAGAATTTAAACAAAAATTTGTGCTAAAACTTGATGAGATCATATTATAAAACGGAAAGAATTAGATTGCTATTATAGCAAAATAACCGTGCCAGACGATATATTATAAATGTACGAAAATTTGTTTAAAAAATAATAATAATAATAATAAAAATAATAATGCAATACAATATCACAAAGATTATACAATATATATACTATATGTATATAGTTATAAATATATTATTAATAAAAAAAATTAATATAAAAAATTTCATCACTGATTATGTTTTTATTTTTTGTTCATTTCCTGTTATTGCCGTCAATTGTAATTAATTATACAAACAACGGACAGCTTTGATTCTATTTTTTGAGTAAAATAGGCAAGCATTTATTACAAAACAAAGAAAAATGCTGTCTTCTTTTCTTATAAATATTTCCGTCTTCCGATGATTACAACGATAATAATGATAATAAATGGAAAGTTTCGATGTATACATGATTTTGACGTGGGTTTTCCTTTTTGTTACACTAATAATAATAATAATAATAAGCATCTATGAAAAACTTATGGATAATTCTAATAATATACACACGGCCATAGATAGGTCTCTTCATTGTTAGTGTTAAATAGGGGGTTAAGAGGGTTGATTGGTTGGTTGGGGGATAGGAAAGAAAATCCCGGAAATTCACCACTACACATCCGATTCGATATTTAACACAAAACTTGGCACAAACTATCATTTTGAAAATACTTGAAGATTTCTATAAAATACTGATCATTATTGTTATCTGTTAAATAATTAATCATTTTTCTTTTGTAAATTAATCGAATCGGATATTTAGTTCTTGATAGTTTTTGTTATTTCGAGCAACAATTATGCTTATTTTGGCGTGGGACGATTGCGCCGATATTACCTAAGCCCCCCTAAGACGATTGCTTTGCCGATACTCCATAATCTAAGAGGATGATTGCGTCGCCACCCGAAGGGGTGCTTAATGCCCCAGTGATAAACACTTTTTAATTTAAGCAGTTTTCAATATTCTTCTTCGGCGAACATTTTGTTTCATAAAAATAAGACATAGAAACACGAAATTGATTTTTTGGAAAAACTCATCGTGTCGAATTGACACAGTGTAAATACATAAAGCGATGAAAGGGTTAAGTTTACTACTACTGTACACTCATAGTTTTATACTCCCTCTGTTCTGAAATAATTGTCACATTTTGAACGAAATTCGAACATTAAGTGTGACAACCACTTCGGAAATATTAAATATTAAATAAGACTCCTAAATCAACACCAAACGTTGAAAACTAGGTGATTAAGCACTACGGGTGGCGGTGCAATCATCTTTCGACATTAAGAACTACCTGGACAGTTTCAGTGCAATCGTACCTTCGACTTTGGGAGGCTCAGGTAATATCGGCGCAATCATCCCATGCACGCTTATCTAGAATAAAAATAATAATAATAAATATACCGCGATGGAAGTCCCATACTATATAAATATTTACAAAAAGCTTGCAACACTGTTCAATAATTTTTCTTTGATTGTGCCAATTTCTAAATTAAATTTAAACAAAAAAAAATCGTTTTTTCCTGAGCATTTCCTCTTAAAAATTATAAAACAAAAATTGCCCCAAAAAAGGACCGATTACAATTTTCGAACAGTGTTACCATATTACATAATAGGAATCACTAAATTTCTTCTTTTTCTTTTAGTTCTTGTTTAAATTACCTAAAAGTTAACTTATAATAATAAAAAATAAATACTATTTTTAAAAATCAATTATTTTTTTTTGTTTTGTTTAAATATAATATAAAGTGCTCTATTTAAATATCCACGACACCTAGTAGCATTTAATTTTTTTTGTTATTCTGCACCACCTTTTTATTATCGACTAGCAAAAAATAGAAAGAAAAACAAAACTAACTATATATATAATAGATAAAGAAGTAGCTAACCAAGAATACAACTTTTATAAATACTTCTACTTTTTACTTTACATTCTTGGTTTTTTTTAGGATTATGCAAATTTATAATACAAACTGAAATATAAAGTACAGCAAAGAGGAAACATTAAGATATAAGTGTATATAGTTGCGTTTACAATTCACGTAGTTATAATCATCCCAATACAAATTATATAAAAAAATTTATATATAAGGCGATGATAATGATTTGAATTACCTCCGGTTTAATTCGGATTTAATTGCTGTAAAATAATAATAATCATTTATTTTTAATATAATTAATAATAATAATAATAATAAGAGTTTACCATCTATAATATCTTGTTTCATTTTTGTTATTTCCTTTTTCATTTCTTTAACAATTTCATTTTTCAGACTTTCTAATTCATTTGGTCCAAGTGATAAATTATTAACTTCTGATAGGCCATTTACTTTTAATATTGTCTCTTCAGATGCTGAACCAAATCGTTTACGAATACTTTTCGGTGATTCAGATGAGAATTTCGACGTATTACTTGGTAATGTATTTGTTTTCTCCCATACAGCTTTCTTATCATCATCATCTTTATCCGTATTCTTCTTTTCAACCTATAAACACCATTATTTTATTATTTTATTAGAAAACCAAGAGAAAAAACAAGATATTTACAGCTGCTCGTCTTCTTGCTAATGTTTTCGCCATTTCATCCATCATCGATGCCATACTATTACCACCACCTCTACCTAATGTACCATAATTACTACTACCACCGCTACTAGTTGAACTACCACTATTTTCAGTTGGTGGTGGTGTATTTTTATTATTACGTTTTAAACGGGCATTTTGTAATTGTGCTGCTAATGAATTCACTTCACCACCATCACTACTTTGTGAACGTGACATATTCATTGGTGGTGGTGGTGGAGGTGGCGGTGCTGCTGTAGCTGCTGCTGCTACTATTGTTGTAGCTGCATTTGTTGTGGTTGTTAGTGGTAGTGGTGTTGATGTTGTTAATCCTCCACCACACATATTATTATTAGGGATTGGTGGTGGGCCACAACCAGCTGGTGGTGGTGGTGGTGCTGGTGGAGCACTAACAGTACGTTGATGACCTAATTGATTTGTTATAGGTGGTGATACTGCATTTGATGTTACAATATGATTATTATTAATATTATTTGACAACAATGGTGGTGCTGTTGGAGGCACATTATTCTGTTGTGGTGTCATTGGAGATGTCTGTACTGGTGGTGGCTGTTGCTGTTGTTGTTGTTGTTGTTGTGGTGACATTAATGAATTTGATATCCTTCGTTCTTGTATCATTGCAACATCTTCGCGAGTCATTGTACGATAACCCATATCTTCATCATATTGCTGTTGTTGTTGTTGTAGTTGTGGTTGTTGTGGTGGTGGCTGTTGTTGTAGTTGTGGTGGCGGTTGTTGTTGTTGATGTGGTGGGATTTGTGGAGCTATTGTAGGTGCATATTGAGGAGTAGGCTGACGGACTATATTACTAAGTACCTATTTTAAAATAAAAATTCAAATAATAAAAGTGTTAACAAATAAACAAACAAAAAATATGGTAAATTTTTACTTCTAAGGAATGAAACATGGCTCTAGCAAAAAGATCAGCATCTTCTTTTGAACTAAAATTTAACCCGTAAACTTGCTTATTGTCTCTCCATTGATGAAATGTAGCTGTTGCTTGATTGTATTTCAGTCCTTTTAAAATGGCACAATTGATAACGACCTACACAAATATAATCTTTATTTAAAATAAATTTTTCTTATAAACCAAAACAAACAACAACAATATTACCTCATGGTCTTGTAATTTACGTCCAACAACACGGAATGTCTGCTGTACTGTATGCTGATAAATATGAACTTTTGATAGGCCCGATGACGAGCCCGATGGTACCCATTTTTTATTAACATCGTCATATATCATAACACTAGCCCTTGCACTAGCTATAGATTGCTCACTATAAAAACAAAAGAAGAAGATACATAAAATTGGTAATAAATTCCTGAAAGTAATGTCCAAATAAACAGGAAAAGATTCGCCACATCCGTTCCCTATAACACGACTTCCTTCTTCTCTCTTTCTCTCTCTCTCATTAATATTAGAAAAACTAAATAAATTCAATTTTCTTTAATTAAAATTACAACATGCAAAACGTAAACTTTCTCAAATTATTAATGAAAAAACAAACAAACATACAAAAAAAAAACACACAATTATTCATACTGATAAGTGATTAGGGGTAAATCAAGGTCGTTAATGTAAACTTCTGAATCATTGAATTTCCCAAACAACTTATCGACTTTTCATTATGATTAAATAATGGAATCAAAAAGGAAACTTTCAAATCAAAGTATTTCTATTTCCGTCTATAATGGAATGAATAAACTTTTAGTAAAATTCTTCATCATCAGCAATTTCGTAATTTATTTTCAATAATGATAATAATATTAATAATAATGTAAAGGAAATATATAAAAAGAAAAGTTCACCAACCAATCCCAGTATTCTTGCCAACTTTGACGCACACTTTTCCTTAGATTAACATCAAATTCTTCTTCAATTTCTCTATAAAATTTCTCATAATCGATCTCCATTATTATTATTATTATTTATTCTGTTTATTGATTTATTATTGACAATTTCAAAAATCAAACAAAAATGATAAGACACATATGCAGACACACACAGTCAATGATAACAGTAGCAAAACAACTATACGACTGACTGGTGGTTGTTGTGGTGTCCACAAAATTATGCCGACATACAAATTGTCATATTAATCAGGAAGTCTGATAGCAAAGTCCAATATTTATGTAGAACAGTAACAATATTACTATCCCCCTTTTTTTGTATTTATTTATGACAAATATTGTTAATAATCGATTTAAAATTAATTTTGTCAATTTAAAAGAATTTCAAATAGAAAGAAAAGTAATTAACGTAAATTATATATACATTAACCCTATCCATCGCTCTATCTTTATCTATCCTTATTCTATTCATTTTAAACATATTAACAAAACAAAGAAAGAGAGAGGTGGTATAATGATTGGTTATCATCCTCATCAAGTACCGATTTGGGAAAAGAGGATTTTTATGGGTCTATAAGCATATTTGGTATAAAATAAACTCATTATAAGTGAACCTTTAAAAGTGAAAAGGAAATGACAATGATTTTCTCTCTATGTTCAACTGTGGGGAAAATTAGCAAAATAAAAAGGAAACGCCACCATTTGAAAAATAAATAAATTATCGATCATATTTTTTCGTTGACAAACATACAGGATGTATCACGTAAAGGTGTACATCACTCGTAAATGCTTATAATCATACAAGTTGAGTCATTTCATCTAGGAACATAGAAGAAACTACAAGAACCGAGACAGCCTTATAGAGTTCGTCTGGGTTGAAAACAGATGGTTGGTAGAATATTAGTAAATTTATCCACCCTCAAGACTTTCTTATGTTCCTAGATGAAATGTCTCAACCTGTATGTACATTCAACTAGAAAAGAATTTAAAAGGCAAGGTAAAAAAAAGTAGTGTTTCCATAAAAGGGCTTTACAGCTCCTCCTCCAACAGTTTCTTTGATAAATAAACAGAGGTCAGTGGCATGTTGTTTATCATACTTTAGATTGAAATAAAGGTGCTCGTAGACGATCTGACAAAATGGCAGGTACGTTCAGATATGTCTAATTACTGTGTCAGATGGAAGAACACGACACACCTGCCAACTGAAATTTACAGATTTCTACCACTTTGCTAGATCGTCTAATAACCCTTTAAGACTGTGTGTGTATGTCAATTGTTTTCTAATAAACAGAATCCTGTCGTGTCACTGACTGCTATTTATTTGCTAATTGTGAGACATTCTATCTAGTCTAATGCATTAGTAAGGGATTTACTGGAACGTACACCTTTACGTGAGATACCCTGTATAAACGTAAAACAAGACGGGCATCGAACCGACTTTTGTTCTAAAAAAATGTGTAAACACACACACACACACAAATATGTACATATAAAGAAAGAACAGCAATAAAAATCTAAATAAATAAATAAATGTTCTTGTAGTTCAAAAATAATCTCGTTCTCTCGCATACACACACACACACACACATAAATACTCTTTACTAATAGAATCTTCAATTTTTCTATTATGATAACTGCATTATCAGAGTAATAATGACCCATGTCTATAAACATATAACACTTCAACAAATCAATAAATAGAAGAAGAAAAAAAAGTAAATAACTAAAAATAAAATTTTAATTAATTCTACATGCTGTTATTATCATGCAACAACAATCAGAATGATAATAAATTCTATAATAATCATGCTAAAATTCTAATTAAAATTATAAAATGATAAACAAAATAGGGGTGTATGTATTATGTTAAGGAGTAATGAGAAACGATACCTTCTACGGACTTCTTGACTGGAACTCATTTCGGCAATACTGAAAACATTTGCATCTATTTTTTTAACACATTCTAATTTATTTATTTCATAATTTTTGTTTTTTTTTTTGTTTTTATTGCTTTTGATGTTTGTAAATGAGGAAGTCACGTTGGTAAAAAAACACAAGCTATCTTTTAATCAAGCGTTGTTTGTTTTATATTGAAGTTTTGGTATATACAGTTAATTTCTTTCAACTTGACTGATTTAAATGTATAAGATAGACAAGTTGACCAAAATCAAACTAGATTGAGTATATGTATTAGATTATTAATAGGTATTTTATATGTACAGAAATAAACGCCTCCACTGCAGTTGTATTTATAAGGAAACAGGAACCAAAAAGATAAAATTAGTGAATTTTAGATAAACATGCAAATCTCATTATAATTTTATTTTATTTTTAATTCAAATTACAGGAAAAAAAACGATGATAATTATTATTAAAATTAATTGCGTTATTATTAATTAAGTTAATAATTTCTGTTGTTATCCTCAATTCCATATTAGGATGATTATTATATGAAGAAAATCGCTATTCCGCTCTAGATACTTAGATTTCAATTATGATTTCAATAAGTCACGTTATATAAAACAATAGAAATACACGTGGGCGATAAGAATTATACATCCTTCTAACAATGGACTAGAGACAAAAATACCAACAATTTAAAGATAGTCGGTTATAACGATCACTGTACTAAAAACACAACAATAACAACAAATTTACACGCTGTTATTGAGACAATGCACAAAAAAGACCAATTTTTGGAATTCCTTGTAGAGTTCGTTATAAACGACTTTAGTTGTCATTACATTCAAATTCTTGGTTAACGATTATACTATCAAGTTTTTCTTGTTCAAGTCGTACCCAGTTAAATTTGATAATACGCTAGAAGGGGGGTGTGGTCAGCAACAATTGACTTCATCGTAAGGGTGACATCCAATGTGAAAACATTAAATTTTTGCTATAGTAAGTCAACTTTGAAATGATCCATTCTTGTTTTCTGGAGAGGTTTTAAAAATTCATGTTCTCTAACAACCAAAGATTCTGCACAAAATTGGAAAGTTTTGCGCCAATTTCATCAAATGAAGCGAGAATTTCCAACAATTCTGACCAAAAACGGAGAATTTCCAAATATTCTTATAAAAAACTAAAATTTTTGCGCTCTGATAATATTACAGGTGAATGGGTCTAAAGGGCAACACCATGAATTATCGTACCGGGTGACATCAATATTAGGAACGCCATTGGATAAGGGTACAATTACACCATCAAGCCATACTTGTTCAAACTGGTATGTTTTCAATCAGTGGGAGAAGGACAGAAACAATTATTGTTTTGCACTTCTGTTCTTTTCAAAACGCAATAAAAACATGCCAACTACTTGCTATTGCAATTGTATCTTAAATCAAGAAATTGAACAAGAACTTGTGGTACTATTAAAACTTGCTAAAATTTTTGCACAAATATTTTTTTCAAATATCCGTTCTTATATACTTATTGAAGGAAACAATGTAGTAACTTGATATTTCATCAAAGTTGTTACAAGTCTTTTGAATGTATGTTTATATTATCAAGTTTTACCTTATACAACTAAAACAATTAAAACTTGATAGTGTAGTTTAATGTTCTATAATTAGGCGTAAAAATATAGAAAGTGAATAGAAAGTAATTTATGAAGAAAAAAAAAACAATAAAACCAACAACAAAACGAATGTTACAATTATTCCGTGTTTGTTGTTGTCCGATAATTCGATAATTCTGTCACCCATTGTGACGAAATTTATTGATAATAGATAAGAAAATTGAAGGAATTTTGGTGTTTTCTTTATTCTGAGAAAAAAAAGTACACATATGGTACAATCTCTGTATGAGAATAATAATAAAAGTTTCATCAACAACAGGATAAACAACAATTCTTAATGATGGTGGTGGTAGTGGTGGTGATGATCATTAGACCATCACAAAAGGATATTGTTGGCTTTCATTACTGTTGTTTTCAAGTAATTAAAAAACAAAAATAAATAGTAATGAAATGTTGAACAATTCTATTTCATCTTAAATTGCATTTTATAATTAACGACAACTACCTTGACACTAGCTCTATTTCGAAATATCACCTGAATCATCATCCAATTCCATTATGATTACACACAGATCAGATTTCTTGGAATTTTTCCCCTAATTTCAATTTAGTAATCAATTTTTGGAAAATTTCACTGAAACAAGGTGAGAGGGGGCGGAAGGACAACAACATTTCCAGACATTTCAAAAATGGGTTCAACACACCCAAGCTGCATTTAAATCGATATTTGTGTTATTTTTTTGGAAAAACAAAAATATTGATAACCCACCACCACCATTAGGACCACACCGGGTGGCCGGTGTATAATACCCGGATTTATTCGTCAATAATGACTGAAACCCCCCCGAATTCCGGTATATAAACAAATCAATCGATATGTATTCCACGAAAATCAACAATTTTGGTATAATTTCTCAACAATTTCCAATAAAAAAGACAATAAACTAATAAAAAGATTGTTGAGTCATTTAAAAAATGATCATCTTACCTCATTTTTATACAGTTTTTCTAAATGGATTTTTTTGAATGAAACTCATCAATTATGTTGACAACATCACTGACACAATATTAGAAATTTATCAAAATCTCTTATCATTCACACAATTCTTATCAGAAAATCGCGTATTAATTTGATTTCTTTGATAGAAAAAAAAAACAAACAAAACTTTGTTTTGCACCGTTTCAGTAATGAAAGTGATTGCAGACCGTCATCAAACTTCCGCCATGTTTAAATTCTCGACCAGCCCGACATCACACCAATCAAATACTAACGAATTGGTGGCAAATTTGAATTGAATCTTGACAATTCAGCCCCAACATCGATTTTCACCCCCCATAAATAATTATCAATAAAATCATATATGTGGAAAGATGAATTAAACAGATCTATATATTTTTTTTAAACAATTTATTATTAAAATATCTATATAATGTTTATATATCGTCAATTTTGGTGGCATTCTCGAATTCGATACACTCCTCTATGAATATCCTGTATAGATTACGTTTTTTGATAAAATTTTATTAGATAGAAATCAAAATTGATTACCTGGTATAATTGGATAGTTCAGGTGCTAAATATAGATCCATATGTTTATAGCCTAACGATTCAAATAAGTGATAAGTTACATTTCCTTGTATTGTTGAATTTCGTTGATTTACAGCAATTTCATACAACTACAATACAATAATATTTGAAAATAATATAAAATTACGAACAACAATAACACAAAAAACCTTTGTAGCTAGATCATATGGGATAATATCATCATCTTTAGCATGAAATATCAGAATTGGACAATCTACATTTATGATATGTTTTGATGATTCAAATGCAAAACCATTATCAATGATTGGATTGATAAGTGTCGATTTATACCATGGCAACCACGAATACATCTAAAATTAACAAATTCGTATTGTAATCTAGATGATTTTATACAATAATTATAGAGAAAATACTTTAATAATTGGATGTCGTTCCATTACATCCACAACTGATGTAAATGGTGCTTCCAAAATCAATCCAGATACGGTAGAGTTGTCGTTTTGTAAATTTGCAACAGTATGTGTACCAACACCACTACCTAAAGAATGACCCCAAATGAATATACGCGATTTTGTACGTTCACGCAACCATTTAATCACATTAATTGTATCGTTAACGATATTGTTTTCATTTAAAATACCCGGCGTTGAATCACCGTATCCTACAATTTTTATTAAAACTTTCTGTAAGATTAATTAAAATATAGCGGAGAATACCCCGATAGTCGATTGCTATAATTTGGAAATCTTTCCGTAGAATCTTGTAAAGTTCCAGTGATGCAGAACGTACATCACCATTACCATGTAGATACAATAGAATGTTGTATTTAGGATTCTCTAAAATGCCATCATAATCATAATCATCATTTTTGATGAATTCACTTAATAATTCTTGTGGTAATATATGCCAAACACCTAATGTTATATTGTTGTTATCATCAACATTTATATAGAAATTGTTAACACCTGTTATACCATAACGATCGAAATTTGTAAAATTATCATCTGGAGTTACCCCTATAACATATAATTATGTTAATTATTGTCTTTTTGTTTTGTTTGTTAAACAATAACTTACATATTGGGAAAATTATAGCACGTTGGATACCGATTGAATATTTGAAAACTACAGGAATTATACCAAAAACAACAATAAATAAAAGGATGATAAAGACAACTCTGTAATTTTACAAATATTTAAAACATTAGTTGTTTTTTAATGAGGAAAAATACTTACATGTAGATCAAAAGACCAGAAAGGCATCTAGGGCAAAATTTCCTACGTCCACCAAAAGTCTGCAATCAAACGACATTTACCATTGTTTTAAAAATTAAATAAATAGTAAAACAATACTCTACCAAAAACATTATTCGTATATAATTGCTTAACGTGTACTAACTGTTATTATTTCAACAATAAACAATTTTATTCGTTTTTTTTTTTTATAATAATAAACAATACATCCTGTACGAAAATAAACGCATTGCAACAATTATAATACTTACCTTCATTTTTTTGGCATACCATGCAATATTTTTTAATTATAAACAATTTACATTATTATTGTGACACGAAAAATTTGAAATTGGCGCTATTAGATTCACAGCCTACGTATCTTATACAACTAACATCAACAAAACAAATGAATTTCATTAAATTCTACCAATTGATTGATTTTTGTTTGTTTCTTTGCAGTAAATTTCGTAATAAACGATAACGTAATCAAAAATTTTAGAAAGTTCAACTAGGAACAATCATAATAGTTAGGAAATATAAAAAACAAATGAATAACAGCTTGTTAACTATATATAATTTTGAACTTGAAAGTTGTCTAAAAAAGGATATAAACAATTGTATAACAATGTATTAGATAAAGATAATTATATAAACAAGAAGTTTCCACAGGTGACTAGGTTTTTAATAAAAAAATTTCAACAATAACTCGAATTAACTACTCAAATATAGGAAATACCTGTAAAAATAATGTTTATTTTACTTTTTTTCATAATTTAGATTAGAACAATAAATACAGGACAGTAATTAAATAAATTTATATCGGATTTAACAATAACAGACATACGTTTGAATATCAATCATAGCCTATTTTACTTGCATATGTTTTTGTTTCAACCTAATTACGGTCCTGTTTTAAATTAAAATTACCTAATTAAGAAAGGTATAGCTGGATCTTTATATAGAAAGAAATGATCATATTCTAATAAATAAGAAAATTGATGATAGACTAGTTTGTCTCGATTTGAACCATTTGTTTTTAAATTATCGAATAACTATAAGGAAATTGTTTCAAAAGTGTTAGATCTATTATGATACGAGTTATCACCTGCCGGGTTAATTTGTATGGTACGATCGAATCATCTTCTGCACATAAAAGCATAATTGGTAGATCGATTTGTAAAATATATTTTGATGTATTGAAAATGAAACCATTACGTTCTAATGGTTGTAATACTGTAATTTTGAACCATGGTAGCCAATTAAAAATCTATAAAAATTACAATTTTAGATCATAATCTTGTAGGTTTACAGGAAAAACTAACTGAACTTAATGGATGATGATATAATTCGTCTCGCATCGATGTGAATGCTGATTCTAAAATTAAACCTTTCGGTTTATTATTGATCGATTGTAGATTAGCTACAGTTCTTGTAGCTAATGATGAGCCTAAAGAATGGCCCCATATGAAAATATCCGAATCTGTCCTATTAGCTAACCAATAATACAACTGAATACAATCAGAGATGACAGCATCTTCAGATAGGGTAGCTTTTGTTGAATCTGCATAATCTTTATAGTTTTGCTGCTTATTTGAAAGCGTGTCTATTTTAAAAGAGTAGGAATCGACTTACGTCTATAATCAAAAGTGATTATATGAAAGAAATTACGTAAAACTTCATATTTGCCAATTTGATAGCTACGTGCCTCGCCTGTACCATGAAAATACAATAAAACACTAAAATTACTAGTTTTCAAATAAAAATCAAAATCTGCTGTCTCATTTAGTGATCGTTTTGTTGTTAAATTGTGCGGTAATAAATGCCAAACACCTAACAGAACAATTTCTGTATTATTCACATCCTGTACAGGTATGTAGAAATTTCGTTTGCCGCTAATATTGAAATTTTCAAAATAGCTTCTATCTTGTGGTAGACCGACTAGAAAATTTCCTATTAAATTTGGCCCCTCTCATAATTATGATTTACAAACTTACAATGTGTAAACATTAAATTACGTTGTAGTTCAACTGAATTCATAAAAATCAAAGGAAATACGATAAAGAAGAAAATTAGCAAACACAATAACAATAAGCAACTGGAAATTACAAAATTTTACAAAACAACAACACATAGATGTTATTAAATGTGGAATTCTTACAAAACTATAAAGGATATTTTAAAATAACGTTTAAATTTTCTTCGATTAGTACATCCTCTTACATTAATTAGACGATATCTGTATTTATCACCATTGTTATCACTGGAAGAAAGGGCCATTTCTTCATTGGAAAATTCCTAATTTTCTCTAATAATAAATAAAATTACGTTGGGGCAACAGTTTAGAATAAGTCACACTAATGTGTGGCATAAAATCTAATTTGTAAAATACTGTAAAAACGCTAATTATTGTCGTAAATTAACAATAAATTATCGTAATTTATTTGACATTATTTTGACGTTTTAACCTAACCTTTAAATTAATTAAATTGACGTTACCAACACTACCACCAACTGTAGAAAATCTAAAAAGTTTATAAATTAATTAATTTAAACCGAATTATAGAATTTTTTAACAAGATTATAAAATTATCGAATTATTGAGACGCGATTTTATTAAATTTGTGCAATTCTATTGATTTGAAATCGTTTAAATGTTTGTTTTTCAAATTGATTGTGTTGGTAGTGCTGATTGTCGACAGAAAAATAATCAAGTGCAACAACTCCCATCTCCTATGTTGAATGAAACTCTGTAATGATAAGAGAAACCTTTAAAAAAAAATGTTAAAATTAATTTAGCCTTATCAGTGAAAATTATGTGATAATTAACGAAGAAAATACACAAAATAATTAATTAATTAAAAAAAAAAAAGATGAGTGTGTTTAACGAATTGCAGCAGGTATGGATGCAACGTTTCCCCGATAATCCGTTACCAGGAGCTTGGGAAGACCACATCAAACTCAATTTAGCCAAACATAAACAGAAAGTAATAATGTTTAAAGAAGAAGTACGTAAAGAGGAGATTTATGTTGAATATTTGGAACGTTTATTGCAAGATATACAACGACATAAACAGAAAATTGATGAAAATTGTAAAAAAGATGATGAACAAGAAGAACAAGCAACTGCCAGTAATCAATCAACACCATCAAATGATGTCACAACTGATAACGTATCAACTAATGTAAATATTTCAAATGATTCATATTGTTCTAGGATTTTTTGTGTTTTTGTTATTTGAAAGAAAAAAAAAGAGGAAATTGTGCAAGATTTCTATTTTTGTATGTTTGTATTCCAGAATGAGGTTACATTAACAACTACAACACCGATTAATCTGGATGATTTCGAGACAATATCGGCGAATATGTGCGTTACAGAGATTTGTAATCAATTATCGAAATTACAAGCTGAAAGTAATGTAAATACAACAACAACAACAACTACTACTAGTACAACACCTGATCCTAGTTCATTCGTTACAGTAATTGAAGTGAATGGTTTGAAATCGAATGTAGAGAATCCACCACAATCACCACCAAAGTAATTCGATATTGTTTAAAATTGTTTCAATACCACACACAAAGATATTTTGTTTTAAAGGTTACCAGAGAAGCCGAGTTTCTATCGAAACAACAGCATCCAAAATCGTTTAGAACATCGTGAATCGTTCGGTTCATCATCAGAACGTGTCTCAACACCAGATGAACCATATTATGATATTGTTGCATCTGAAGAACACGAATTCATATTACCAGAAAGTGATAATTCAAGTAATGAGAATACATTAAGTTCTACAGCATCTTTAATACAGAAACATGAAAAAGGTGCACAATCACCTAGTGCCTCAAATTATGTCAATATTGAATATTTTATACAGTGAGTTTTCTATTTTTTTTTTCATCTTTATTTACTAATATTGATTAAAATTTCTAGAGCGGCAACACAAAACGAACACGGCCATAGTAGTAGTGATGATGAAACGAATGATGTACGCCATAGGGTCAGTAATGGTTCTTATGCCAGTTCGAGTTCTTTAGAATCATCGACACCGGCAACTAGACGTAAATTTCGTCAAGTAATTGGAATTTAAATTAATATTTTTCTGGTAAAATTTGTGATTATTGTGTTGTGTATTTTTTAGGAACTTGAATCGGAATTATCAGGCGAGAAATCAATGTACAAATGTATTTTAAATAATATTATTAGTAGTGAAAGTGATTATGTTGAATGGTTGAGTGTTTTAATTAAAGTAATTAGAAATAATTTTTGCATAAATAATTGAGTAAATTATAATTTTAATTTGTAGTATATGAAAGCGATTCAAGCAACTGTAACAACATCCCAACCGATCGCTACAGATACTGAATTAAATACGATTTTCTATAAAATACCGGAATTGTTTAATTTACATTCAACATTTTTGGAAAATTTGAAAATCCACAGTGAGAAAATGGATAATAAAATTGGGGAATGTTTCAAAACATTGGCATCAAATCTGGAATTATACGGTGCCTTTTTGGGTAATTATGGACGTGCTGTTGATACAGTACGTAAATGTTGTGAAACCAATCAGAAATTCAGTGATATAACAAAGAATATAACATGTAAACATTTATCAAAACAACCAATTAATTTAGAAGATATTTTACATAAACCAGTGGCACGTGTACAAAAGAATGCACTAGTTTTACATGATTTATTAAAATACATCAATATTAATCATCCAGACCACAATAATCTGCAAGAAGCATTACAATTAACACAGAATTTCTTAGATCAGTTCAATATGATACAGACGAAATCAATGTTTCCGGTGACGGATCGTGCTCAACGGCGTTTAGTTAAAAATTCATTTATTGTAGAATTCGCTGACGGTCATAGGAAATTGAGACATTTGTTTCTATTCAACGACGTCATCGCCTGTGCCAAATACAAGGTAAATCTTCAAATAATCGCCTAAAATACGTCTATTAATTCTTGTTTAACGAAAATTTTAGTCTTCTGGACGTACCGAGAAATACACATTTGAATTGAAATGGTTTATACCAGTTGAAGATATTTGCATTTTGGAAGAAACTACTGCAAATTTCCATGAAGTATCACAATCGAATATTGTTAGTTTGAAATCACAAGCATCAAATGTTCGTGATCAATTGCGACAAGAAGAGAAAGCCCTCGAAGATAAAGTAGTTGTTTATCAAAAATACCAACATATTTTTTTCTTTTTAAATAATTGTTTCTTTATAGAAAGTTCGTAGTAGTCGTGGTTCAGATAAATTTAGGAAACGTTTAGTCGAATTAGAAAGTCAATTAGTTTTAGTATCACCAAATTTACAATTTCGTATAAGAAATCTACCAACCGGTCGTACTTATATTTTCTTTCTATCATCCGAATTTGAACGTACCCAATGGATTGAGGCGATTTTAACATTAAAGAAAGCCGGTAAACCACCTGTACCGGTTGCTAATTTCAGTATGTTTGAATTACAAACATGGATAACGGCATGTAGGGCATTTTTAAAAACAAATATGGGTTCATATCTATTACGTAGTGGACAAGATGAAAGTTTATTAGTTGGTGATTTAAATGTGCACATTGGTGAATTTAGCGGTTTTGAATATAGTTGTGGTTTGATTTCAAATAAAATTCTATAAATAATTGTATCTAATGAGTGTTTTTTTTTTTTTAGAATTATATATTGTGTTGGAGGTGGATTTTTACGGTCATTTCTTCCAAAAAGCCAAAACAAAGACTGTAACAAATACACAAAACGAATTCCGTTGGAATGAGCATTTTATAATTGATTTAGAAGGATGTGAGAATTTACGTGTTTTAATTTATCGCACTAATGAACCAAATGATGCATTAGTTGGTAAATTTACACAGAAATTAAGTCGTCATTGGTTGTTGCGTCAAGATACTGTTGAAAAAAAATTGAATATTAACGGTAATCTATTGAGGATATCATTGAAATTTATACCATGTGAAGTTAGTTTACGTCGTATACCAACGGGTAAAACTGGCGCATTATTTGGTGAAAAAATCCAAGCTGTTTGCAAGTAAATTAATTATTCATCTATTTTTGATAATTATTTTTTTTTTAATTTTGATTCAATTTTGTTAATAGACGCCAAAAACGCGATATTCCATTCATTATAACTGCCTGTATTCGAGAAGTAGAAAGACGTGGAATGTCTGAAGTTGGTTTGTATCGTGTATCAGGCTCCGCTTCAGATATTTCGAAATTGAAGAAATCTTTTGAGACTAGTAGAACGATGATAATAGAATGTTAATCAAATTTTATTCATAAAAATTTAATTTTAGATTCTTATGAGGCTGAACAATTATTGAAAGAAGTCGATATACATTCAGTAACGGGTATTTTAAAATTATATTTAAGAGAATTACCAGAAGCTCTATTCACTGATCAATTATATCCAGCATTATTGGAAGCATTCAATCAAAGTAATGGTAATTTTACACGACGTATTGAATTGTTGAAAGAATGTTTTTTGAAATTACCACAACAAAATAAAGCAACAATCAACTGTATTTTAGAACATCTAATCAGGTTGTTTTCTTCTTCATTATTCTTTTAATCATTATTGATAATTGAGAAATTGCAGAGTACATAAACATGAAGATGAGAACAAAATGTCGTTGCATAATTTGGCAACTGTATTTGGACCAACTTTACTACGACCAGGTACAAAAGGTGATCATAGTAAACATAAAGATATGTTAGCAATGGGTACAGTTGATGTTATGGCACAAGCTGGTATTTTGTATTGTTTTCTACAAGATCTCAATAATCCAACAAATAAAAATTGTTAAATGAACCTATACCGATTTGCCTGATAAACATGAATTATACGTGAATGGAGCTTACTGTATATATATTTATAGCTGATAACAGTATTTGTTTTTAATTATAAATTCATTCAAGTTTTATTATATTGATTTTGTAGCTAATTGTGGCGTAATTTGTCGTCTTAATTAAGAGAAAAACTATATGAAATTGAAAAGTATTTTTGTAGAACGGCTTGTCATCGCTATTCTTGTAATAATAATCTTTGAACATTGTTTTTTTTTTTTGTGTATAGTAATTTGGCAAAGCTTTCTTGTACCTTTATACCTATGAATGAAATATAATAATGATAATAAATTGTTGGTTTTTTATTGCGATTAAATGATAAAAATGTGAGACAGTTGGTACAACAGCCAGCCAGATTTTCAAACAAATTCAACGGCATTTATTATTTACAAGGAATTAATTGTAAGGAAACAATATTTACATTTTTTAAAAAAGACCGCAAATTATAGAAAAAAACAAATTTTTAAAATAATTTATTTAATTCAGGTCTCTATCCTCTAAGTACTTATATTCAAATGTAAAACCTTCCTTCTTACGTTGGCCCCACTTTTCATAATCGAAATAAATGTAGGTTCCCTACAATATATAAAAAGAAATGTGTAATTTATCAAAAACAATACCAATAATCGATAGTTTACCTGTTCATATTCTTCGTTAATGATTTTGGGTTCTTCATGTCGTTGGAACCACATCATATATTTCGTATGAAATCTCCAACTTTGTTTTTTCAATGCTTTCGCAGCTAAATATTGTGCTTTTGTACCTTCCATATAATAAAAAACGAAAAATAATGTTTCATTCGCTAATCGTTGATAAAATTCAACTGTATCAGAATGTGGTAATGGTTGTTGTATATAATAATTTGGTGTTGGATAAACATTACGTGGTAAATATGTACGTACACGTTCTGAATCAGATGGATGTGGCATATGATAATAGGCACCTTCCATTAATTGAAATTGATTTTGGTGTTCTTTTTGTAATGGTATTGTACCTAATGGTGCTACACCTAATAATGGTGGTATATGTGCTTCAGACTTCTCTTGTGTATGTTGTTTTG